>JANAVB010026000.1:470758-688258 GCA_029216955.1 Iris pallida
AAACTGAACCTGTAGACATATAGTTGACAACTTTAGGACCTAAACTCTGGTACACTTTTTCGGTGCAAAGCAGGTCCAATGGACCGTTTTGATCCGAAATTACGTTTTGCCCTTTGTTCAGAATTGCACTTAAGGACAGGCAATTCTAGCTAATTTGACTATTTGAAATGTTGGTAATATTTATTTCAAATCCGAGACTTTTGCATGTGTGACTGTTCTGGCTCTCTGAGTGGTATAGTATTACGGTTTCACCAGCACAGGACTCAGGCGAGTACAACTCTGATAGTTTCGTATTTGATTATCTCTATACTTTCTATATTTAATAATGTTTTATATTGATATTCCAATAGTTCTGACACGCTTGTCACACGAGATAGTAGTTATGGATTCTTATATGTTTTCGTGACCAACATATTTTCGTTTCGTGACCTGTTTGAATCCATGGGTACTAGCCAGCGGAAAGTACATTCTAGATATGTAAAAATACCCAGAAATATCCTATGATGTCTATTCGTGAATAATAGCAGCTGCACACGACACGTGCAGGGTGCCGAATTTACCCCTTAGTCGTTTACATGTCGAAAGTGTATTTCAAATCACTTGTTAGATATAGGCTTGTTACATTACAGTTTTCTTGTCATTGCTTGTCTTGTGTTTCTACTTTTACTCGTATGATTCCTACCATGATTCCCTATTTATTCGCTTATCATGTTCTCAGTATTATTACAGATTTGGATTTTGTCATTTATTGATTCGTTGTGAGAATGTACTCGTTCCATTCCTGGAAACCAATATTTTTTAGGTTTAGCCGCGATCACTCTTAGCACTGGGAAGGCATGGGTATGTTGAGGTCAACATAAATAGTTGAACTAGCTGTCTTTTTATTTTTGAGACATTATATTTCTAGCAAATGTAAAGTTGTGAAACCTTGTAATTTATAAAATTGATTTAGTAATGTGAATGAGCAATAAATGTATATTTTGTGATTTTGAGCATATTGGTCGTGACAGCGTTCTACCGCCGACTCTGCGGCGTAGGCTGGCTTGGACCGTCTTGTATCCAAAAAGCGGGTGCGGGTCGTGACACTTGCTATAAGCGTAACTTGATAACCCAACTCGTAACCTTCTAGTACTCGACGCAATTCAAAGGCATACACGCGGATAGCCGCTCTTGCCGACACATCTATATGAGTGGTCACTAGCAATGTCAAGCCATCTGGATCTTTGCATACGGTAACCTTCGCGTGGCGAGGTACGAGCTCCCACCGAATGACTCGCAGCCTATATTGTAACGGTTCACTTCAACGAGTCGTACCGTCGATGAAGGTCGTATAATATCTGCAATTTCTCCTAGGCCGACACGAACCCGGCGCCCCGGGATCGCTCGAGGAATTTTGCCCTTGCGCGCAAGTTGTCCAATGACCATACAAGACTCAACTCGATTGACCAAGTCCTTCCTTATTCATAACCATGCTTTCCATCTTTCTATCGAGACTCCCAGGTAGCGGGACCGATCTCGCATGATTCCTTATCGAGACTTCCAAGTAGCGGGACCGATCTCGTGAACTCTCTTATCGAGACTTAGCGAGACTCCCAAGTGGCGGGACCGATCTCGTGAATAAGACTTATTGAGACTCCCAAGTCGCAGGACCGATCTCGTGTACGAGACTTATCGAGATTTAGTGAGACTCCCAAGTAGCGGGGCCGATCTCGTGAATGAGACTTATCGAGACTCCCAAGTAGCGGGACCGATCTCGTGTACAAGACTTATCGAGACTTAGCGAGACTCTCAAGTAGCGGGACCGATCTCGACGACAACCAGTCGCGTGGACTTCCTTTATCCATGGCATACTTTTCACTAAATCAACCGTGGCTCGTGCCTTAAACAGACCTTGTTTTCTAGGCGACGCTATCGCTCAAGTTATATACTTTATACGATGAGCCTTTCTCTCGAGGGACTACGCGACTTGACAACCGCAGATAGAGTGGGGCAGTGCTAGAAATAGCTTAGATCGACCGACATAATTTGCCTAACTTAATTTTGCAACAACTTGACGAGCAAATACTACATCGAGCTTCGCATTGAGAGAACGTGCCGTGCACGCATTCGACTTAAACAACCAAGTTCTTTGGGTGCCTAGACTTAAGCCACAAGCCGTGCAATACGACTTAACCCATGGGACATATGAAGGCTTGGCACGACGGGACCGTGCATGCTTTATCAAGCATTTATGCGGACGACGCCTATGACTTAGGCTAACTCGAGCGTTGTGGCAACTTAGCAACTTAGGCTAACTTTCTTCTCCCAAGCCACGGGATGAATGACCGAGTGTCATTTTGAAAGCACGCTGAGCCGACTTCTAAGCAGACCGTGGGACCTTCCATATTCTAACACATTTCGACCCGTCGGGATTATTCCCTTAGCTAGGTGGATGCGTCTCTTTTATTATCAAGCCTAACTTGTGCAAGTTAAAAACATGCGAGTTATTATTTGAAGGCTAAGATGAGGCAAGTTCATCGAAGCTACCCCACCTGAGCGAGGAGTCGCCTCGACCGAACGAGTCTTCAAGCAGCCGTTGCAAGGCTAAGTCCGAACGCCGTCGGCATTTCGATTCCTCCGATTGACTGAGCGGGATGGGGAACTACATAAGGTTATATTGGGGAAGAAAGACATTAGAGTTAGGATTTGGGAGCACACAAGGAGCTGGAGAAGAAGAGAGTATAGGTTAGGTTTTTTTTTTTTTCTGTTCGACGGCTGTTTAGGGAAGAGAAGGAATGAGAGGAAAGAGAAGCAGAGACTGGTTATAAGTTAGGGCTAGGTTTTCAAAGTACGGGCCGAGCTGGACTGTAACATGCAGACTGGGATGTAATTATTATGTTGGTAATAGAAATAAAAAAAAAGAATAAGAAACAGCAACAATAGCAATAGACTTGGCCTAGCCCAAGTCGGTCTGTACTGGGTTTGAACAAAGTTCAGGCTGGCTAGTGGTAAATAAGTGGGGCTGTGTGAATTTGTTAATGGAGAGGGTTAGAAACAACAATAGGGATGGGCCGGGCCGAACAGACCCTGAGCCAGAGTAGAAGAAATAAGGAGAATAAGAATAATAACATTAGCTATAACAGTAATGGGCTGGACGATTTTGGGTCTGTGATAGCGAAGAAAAATAGATGGCTGGGCTTTAATTATTATTATCATTGTTGATTGTCAGTAATTTTCCTTTATCTTCCTTAGTCAATGTTAGTAGTTAATATTTTACATGTTTTATAGTTATGTGTTAAACACTTAAGTTGATAGGTACTTATATCCTAGCTACTATTATTTTAACTAAATTATTTCCTTGCTATTTTGTATGGTATTTAGTTATATATATACATATGTATAAGTACTTAGAGTTATACCATAGATAAATAATTATCTAGTGGTTTATGGTTGGAAGTAAAATGTTGGATAGTTAACTTATTAGCTAGTATATATATATATATATATATATATATATATATATATATATATATATATATATATATATATATATATATATATATATATATATATATATATATATATATATATATATATATATATATATATATATATATATATATATATATATAATTAGTTTATTAATAGCAATATATATAGTTAGCTATTTAGCAATATGGTAATTCCCAAGTCCCAAAATACATAGGACTAGTATACATAAACATGCTAGCTACGCATCAAGAAGTCTCCAGCCCAACTTAATTACGTATACGATGTCTAGAATATGGTATCATGTCTTATGGAAAGTCAAACTATATCTCAATTCACATGAATAATATATAACAAGAATGAATAATGTGTGTCATGGTCTGCAGCCCATTAGCATATATGTTCGAGTAGACTCGAATATGAATAATATGAGTCTATCATAACTAGGCTAACAAGCAGAATGTATCATTATAAGCAATATAAAGTACGAGAGAATAATAAAGTAATATCACTGAAGATACCTAGATCCTGCAGATATAATCATAACCATCCATCTACTCTACGATAAATGCATCTAACCAAAAAGTATCGCTACATGCTTCTTCAATAGTTTTGGGTTCGAGCTGTGAAATAAATACAACACAGAAAACTATATCTTTGCTTGAGGAACGAGTATTTACACCCCTGATAATCTCACATATTACCAAGTCCTTGGGATAGTCTGTCAAAAACTTTATTTTTTTGGCAAACTCTGAAGGTAGTTGGTTCCGACTTCTGGTTCTGTACGTGATCTGTTTAGAGGATCAGCTGGTATTGTGCTTGTAGGTTCTGCAGGTGCTGTATTTGGTGTACTTATGTCTTCATCATCATCATCATCATCGACTGAATGTTGATTTCGTTCATCAAATGTAACATTTACCAATTCTTCGATAATCATGGTCCTCTTGTTGAAGACTCGGTACCCTTTGCTCTTTGCCGCATAACCTAAAAAGATACCTTCATCGGCCTTTTCGTCAAACTTTCCTAGATTATCTTTAGCATTGAGAATAAAACATTTACAACCAAATATTTTGAAATAAGAAACAATGGGTGTTCAATCAAACCATAGTTCATAGGGAGTCGTCTTTGATATAGGTCGAATTAGAACCCTATTGAGAACATAACAAGCTGTACTGACAGCTTCAGTCCAAAAGTATTTCGGTAGACTAAACTAGTTAACATTACTCTAGCTATTTCGGATAGAGTCCTGTTCTTACGTTCCACAACTCCAAGTGGGGTTCTAGGGTAAGAGAACTCATACAGATAATCGTATGCGTCACAAAATAGCTTGAACTCTGTATTCTCAAATTCATCGCCATGATTGCTTCGAATACGAGTGATCATGAAACCTTTCTCGTTTTGAACTTTCTTGCAAAAGGAGACGAATTCTGACAATGCATCGTTCGTGCAAGAAAATATACCCACGTGTATCTAGAGAAATTATCTAATATTACAAATGCATATAATTTGCCACCTAGGCTAGCAATTCTACTAGGTCTAAATAGATCCATATGCAGTAATTGTAAGGTCTAGTGGTACTTACAACGTTCTTGGACTTTAATGCGGATCGGATAGCTTTGTTCTTTTCACATTCAATACATACCGTATCCTTCTTGAAAGTAATGTCCGGTTAGCCTCTTACCAACTTCTTTGTGGATAATCTTGAAATTGTGTCCATATTTGCATGACCTAGTCTAATATGCCATAGTTGACCCTCATCACTTTTGGCCATTAAGCATCTACCTACTTTGTTAGCATATTCTAACAAATAGAAAATATATATATTGTCTTTCCTGATACCTTCAAAGATAGTACTACCAGTTGAGCTATCAACTATGGTACATTTGTCTTTGACAAAGTTAATACCATAACCATGGTCAGCTAAATGGCTTATGCTGAGTAGATTATATTTTAACTTAATAACTAGACATACATCTTTAATCACAGGGTAGGAAGCCTTACCAATATTGTCGATATGTACCCTTTAAGATTATTACCGAAGGAGACGTATCATTCTTTCTTCTTCGACAGTATTGCGAATAATAAAGCATCACCAGTCATGTGCCGTGAGCAACCGCTGCGAGGATCCATTTGCTTCTAACATGTGAAGGATGTTCCACTTACAAAAGAATTTGCAGATGAAAACTTTGGTACCCATTTCTTGTAGGGTCCTGGAATGTTAGTTTTCGGTATCCACGCACATATCTTTAAATCAACAAGCTTCCTTACACTACATACAAGATAGATATGACCAATGAGGGTACAATAATAACATTTAACATGTTGAGTGTTAGGAGCAGTGTGCTATGCATGATTGGTAGGTCTTAGTTTTCTAATATAAAAGAATGTATGCATATTAGTCTTCTTGGAAAAAGGTTTGGTTTGGTTTGGTCTGACAGTGTTGGGTTTGACAGTGTTCTAATATTTCGGTAAGTGACACGTGTTAGGATAGGAAGCAGCTGGCTCTGGCTTGTTTTTCTAACCTAATTTCCAACTTTTTGGAAGTATCATACAATACAGTATAATCAGCAGTAAGTGTATCCTTCCTGATAAGTGCTTGCTGAAGACTCTTCTTCTCTTTGAGTAGGTCATCCTCTAATTAGGTAATGGTCTTTTTCTTTTCTTTTTGGATAGTCTCGTGGTCTCGTGTAGTAATAGCTTAACAGAAGAGAGCTCACCTACCTCACTAGAATTATCATTACTTCTAATCTCAGCTAGTAGATCGGTAAGTCTTTCTATTTTACCTTTGTACTCCTTGAGTACCTTCTTAGAGTTTTGATATTTACTATGTAGTTTTTTGTAATCACCTAAGAGGTCACTAAAGGCTTCACCTAATTGATCAAAGGTAAAATCATTATATGTATCAAAAAGGGGGTTAGTAGTTACCTGATTGAATGCCATTAAGCATACATTTGCAGCGTCATCTGATTGTTCATTTTCTGAGTCGCTGGCTTCACTTTCATGCCATATGCTTGTATTGGTATACCTTCTAGATGTAGATTTCTTCAGCTAGCCTTTGTTATACTTGTTGCTTTTCTTGGTTGTTGATGATATTGTTGGGCAGTCCTTCTTCATATGTCCTTTCTTTTTACAACCATAACAGATAAGATTGTTGTTGTTACTGTTGCTATTATGATCCTTTGTTCTTCTATTGAATCTCATAAACTTCTTAAACTTTCTTACTAGGAGTGCTTGATCTTCAGAGTCAGAGTCACTATTGTTTGAATTATCTTCGACAGTTCTTCTGTATTGAGCCTTAAAAGCGATTGACTTCTCCTTTGGTGCAACATCTTCAAAGTGTTGAAGTTCCAGCTCATGAGTTAGTAGCTTACCCATGAGTGTTTCAAGAGACATAGTTGAGAGGTCATTCCCTTCAATGATTGACGTAGCCTTCGGAATCCAGTTCTTCGTGAGAGATCGTAGAAGTTTACGAATCTTCTCATGGTTACTGTACTCCTTGCCTAACGATGATAGAGGATTTATAATATCCAGAAATCTCGTAAACATCTGAGTGACAGATTCGTTTGGCTTCATTTTGAACGTCTCATACTCCTAAGTAAGTCTGTCGATCTTTGACTCCTTGACTTGCGTCGTGCCTTCGTGGGTTACTTCAAGAAGTTTTCATACTTTACTTGATGTTGTGCAAGTAGACACCCTATTAAATTCAGTCCTGTCTAATGCAGAAAATAAAGCATTAATAGCACGTGTGTCAAGACTGGCCTGTTTTTTCAGCTTCAGTATACTTGTCATTGAGTTTCTCAACCAATTCCCCTTCAACAAGGATACGAGCAGGCCTTTTATAGCCATCAATAACAATAAACCATAAATCAAAATCTAGAGATTTTAAGAAGAAACTCATCTGTATTTTCTAATAAGTGTAATTTGTACCGTTAAACTGTGGAGGTCTGTTTGTGGCTTGGCCTTCACTTGTGAATTTTACAGTTGCTATGTGTAATACTGTAATCTATGTAACAACTAAAATAATAATAAAAATAACAGCAGTGTTACCTTGTTTTACCTGTATAACCTGCTCTGATACCAATTATATGAACAAATCGTAAAGCGCAATACTCTAGAGAGAGAGGAGGGGGGAGGTAAATAGAGTAGGCAGCATAATTTATCTAATTAAAAAGTTATCAACAAGATCACACAAATATATGTATCACAAGTAAATAAATGTAAAGACAGAGATCAGAAAACAAACGTAAAGATGGCGATGTGTACTGGTTTCCCTCTTGTGAGCATTATTCCAGTCGAAAGAACTCTAGCTTCCAGTTGAATCTACTATTGGAAAATACCGTAAGTTTTCATACGAAGTCCTTGCAACTTCTTCAATGCAAGCTTTGATACGAAGTACTCGACCAACTTCAAATGTGAAGTATCTTTCTTCAATCAAGCCTCTGATTACAATCTCTCTAAAACTTCTAGACCGTACCGTACTAGCAAATTGAATAGAGGATTGTAACTGGCTTGAGATTTGGAAATGAAAGCTTTAGAGCACTTAATTGGAAGACGTTTAAGCTTAGAGAGAAGAGATGAAAAAGTGAATGAGTGAGTTGAAATGATTGAAATCCTTCTCTATTTATAGGTTTTCCAAAGTTAGAATTCTGACAGAATTTATGCAAAATTCGGGCAGAACTCTTTGAGAGAATCTCGGCAAATAGCCGTTGCATCTGTAACTACAGGACGATCAAATTCAAAATCCAACGGGCACTAGGCGAATTTGGGCCGAACTTTGGCCGAATTCCCCTGGGGCCAATTTTGATTTTTGGGATGTTTTATAAAACATATTTTGGCAACCAAAAAATTGATGTGGCACTAGGCGCAGATACATTGACGTGGCAAACTATACAGATCAGCAAATCTAGCATCCGAACTTCGGTATTCAAGTATCGTAACGTCGTAAAACGTCGTAAAATGATGACATGGCAACCAAAAAATTGCCAGATATAGAGTCGAAAAATGTCGCTAATCTCTGACTGTAACGTCGCTAAAACCTGAATGGACAGCGACAATCAGCAATAAAATGTTATGTCGCTAATTAGCAACATTTTTGTCGGTAAACATCGCTAAAACTAGCGACGTCGAGCGTCGCCGAATGACATCGCTATAGCGACGAATATCGATATTTTACAAGTTAGCGACCATGAATAACGCCACATGCCCGAAACGTCGCTGTCAGACGTTAGCAAAATTTTTTGCTGCTTAGCGACGTTGTTAGGCGTTACTAATATGTGATATTTTGGTAGTGGTAAGAGAGGCTATTTTTTAAAACATAGGATATTTTTAAAAACGTTTTGGGACAGCCTATTTGCCAGTACGACTCGATGTATAAAGTATTCCTAGACTCAATAAATGTGAAAATTATATTGCATATAGAAATATAGACTCATATGGCAAAAAACGGCTTCGGTCTTGAACATATAGGTAGCAGTTCTTTGGCAGTTGTCCAAGTTGTCCAAATAATCCAAGTAGCCCTTATATCGAAACAGAGTTTGATCAACTATTAAAATCAGGTTCGACCATGACCAATGGGCCAACACCGAGAGCCTAAATTAAAATACTAATAAATTAATTATTAATCTATAATTTACTACACATGCACAAAGTACATTTACTTATATATATATATATTTATTATGATATAATAACAAACACAACAAACAAGGAACGCTAGATGCTAGAGGTAGGCTCTAATTTATTAAATATAATTTAAGAAAAATTACCTAACCTTCTGATCCTCTAATCAATATGAATCCAAATAATTGTATAAATAAGTTACAAATGTCTATTAGGTCTCTCCCCGACGCATAGGTACTAAGTGTTGCTCCTATTAGATCTTTCTTGCATAAATATGACATCAGATCATTCTAAAAGTCCTTTGAAAATAATGTCAGTCCTACCTATCAAACTTAGTGTTTATCCTTAAAAATATAACCTAACAATCCATACAAATAAACTAACTCATATGTCCTAAATGACAACTTTTTGTGAGGCTTTGGTTGCACAACTTCAACATTTTCCTACACATGACCCAACTAAAGTAAATAACAAAACCTATAGTCGAAACTTAAAATAAAATTATAAAATATAATGAGGAAATTTAAAAATCAGAACCTAAATTATTTTAAAATAATGATTTAAGTCACAATTACATAAAAATTAATGCCACAACTTTGCTATGTCCAATTTTAGGTTTTTTAGGTCGTACCGGGCACTATTTTAAGTCATTTTCTTATACCAACCTATATATAATAAAAACAGAATAATATATTTAAAAAAAATTATTTTAAGATTATTTTTAAGGTTGGAATGTTGGTAATTATCCATATAAATTTTGCGTCAAATTTTATAGTGAAACTAGATTTTACTAGGCTCAAATTGGGTATTTCGGTGTCATATGTGTGAGCCTAATATACATAAACTTATAAATAGAATTAAATAGGAAACAATTTTAAAATATGCACAATACGCTAGGAATAATTATAAGCCATACTACATGTAATTTTAACATAAACTACATAAGTTTTCCATTCGACATGTCAACATACACAATTTAAATTCAGACTTTTATAGGCTGTGTTTGGGGTCTATAATTCAAGTTTAACATGTGTTAATACATGATTTACCAAATTAAATACATGGGTTAATAATATACTACCAAGTCATACTAAAGTTTCGGCAAGAAAAACATGCATATTTCGCTCTCAACATACTTATATGTGTGACAATACAACATTTAATTTCAGAAATTATACGTTGACTTTAGACCTTAAAATCCCAATATTTCTATGCAAAATTTCATGGTTTTCATACTTTAACACCTAGGTTTAAGGGTTCATAAGTTCGTGTCAAAGTTTGGTAAAATACATATGCATAATTTGTTCACATTCAACAAATATATGACATGTACCAATTAATTTTTGAATTTTATAACCTTCTAAAAATCATATTAAAGTAGGTTTTTAATTAGTTTATTAAGGTTTCTACTTATGTCACAACATGTCAAGGGAGTCCTAGTTCTAGTTCACAAGATTTGGGAACAATATCAAAGGTACACTTACTTGAAATGGGAATGGACTCAAATGAATCCAACCGAAGTTCCGAATCAGTCCGCTTGTGTTGTGAAGGGATTTCGGAGAGTAAAACAATGTGTTCTAGGCTTGAGACTCCCCTCCTAGCAAGTCCACACCATAGGCTATCTTCTAGGCTCAATCATTGATGGCTACGCCTATCCGGATGCTCGTAGGAACCCTCCGAAGTCGATGTAACTTCAGCCTAAAGGTGCTGAAATTTCCATCAAGTATGGACAGGTTTGAGATATGAAAATGAGAGGAAAAGAGGTGAAAAATGAGTGGAAAATGTAGTATAGGCTGTGGGAAGAGTTATGGAGAAGTTGCACCATGATTATAGGTGGTGGAAGGAGTGGGCAACACAAAACAACCAACTAATATGTCCACACAGCCCACCCCTTTGTAGCTGCTGTCCTCTTTGTTTATACAAGTGTTTCGGTGTATAAATGTGTCACTAAACACTTTAGGTTGGGGTTAGATAAGTCTCCAATAATTTAGAGTTGGTTTGGTAGTGTTTTGGATCACTAAATGGACTTAAACCATGCATATACACCAACTATTCAGCCCACTTGGGCCGCACACTTTGCACAGAACCTAGCTGCTGTCCATCTAGTTTAGAGGCTTGGATTTGGGTCTAAAATTAGTTGGTTTAGGTTAGAACACACCTATATAGGTTATGACTAAGTTAGGGGCTCATTTGACCGCATTAGCTAACCCAAAAACCATAAACACACAATGATTATAGTCACTTATTGTAGATATTGTACCAACTAGTTTAAATGCCTAAAATTTAGTCTAAGACCTCATGTTGAGTTTGGATAACCCTCACTTAAGTTTGGCTTTGTTTGGTGGTCATTTGGTTGCTTAATTTGGCCTAAAACTCGACCTATACATCACTTAAATCTACATAAACTGATTTAAATACCCTGCTGTCCACACATCTTAGGGACCCAATAACTTGGTCTAGACCCTCTAGGATTTACCTAATGAAGTCCTATTTATATAAGTATCGAGTTGGGGAACTATTTGGCTCTCGTTCTGGGCTATTTCGACGCACCGATAAATTTTTTGTAGCCCGTTGAACACAATTTTCTATATAAATGTCCTAATGGTTTGTAGGTGTTTGGAGAGTATGTAGGGGTCCATTTGAGTGGGACACAAGCTACATGAACGCTCTAGCATAGTATAAATCATAATGATCTTATGGGTCGAAGGGTTCAGGTCGTAATTGTGTCTCCAATTTCAATTGGAACGGACATAGAAAAATGGTCAAAAATTAAACTACTATTTTTTATGTGAATATTGTGCTATTAAAATGAAACAAAAAAAAACTTGTTTGAGTAGGACATGAATGGTATAAATGTAGAGGGGCTCAACTAGGTCATGTATGCAAATTTTGCTGGAGAAAATAATTAATGTTGTACTACTAATAACAAATCTACGAAAAGTGGTATAAGAAGGCTAAAATAGCGAGTGCTAGTTGTATATATATATATATATATATATATATATATATATATATATATATATATATATATATATATATATATATATATATATATATATATATATATATATATATTCCATGCTAGCTAAACTACCAACAATACATACACACACAATCTAATTAGAATTTTACAAAGTAAAAAGAATATTAGATAGCACAATATATATATATATATATATATATATATATATATATATATATATATATATATATATATATATATATATATATATATATATAATATATATATATATATATATATATATATATATATATATATATATAACTAGGAATTCTGGGTGAGGGGGTTTACAATCTACCTACCCTAGAAAATTTTGTCCTCGAAATTTAGTCACTTCAAATTGAACCCTTCAAAATTCAAAACTAAACAAATCCTCTAATTGTAATTTTTTTAAAATTAATTATATATTTGTATATTCTAAAATTTTAAATTCAATCCTCAAGAAACTCTTCTCCTTAAGTCAAATCTCTATTCCTAATTCTTTTTTTTTCCGCATTAACTCAATATCCATGAATGGTCTTCTAAAAATTCTTGAAGTAAAATGCAGTAAAATCTCTCAAACTTAATTTTTTACTTGATTGTCTTATCAACCACTATCCAAGTGTTCCACCCTCAATATATAAAATTTTCTTTTCTAATACTCTCATTCAAGTTTGTAAATTCATAATAACTTCATCAATCGTTTTGATCATTATTTTACCACCAATGAATCATATTGTGCTTTGAGATCGTCTACCCACCTTTGGCCACACTACCTCATCAAAACATATGTTGCCATAAATCTTTATAACTTTTGTCTACTAGTTGCTAAAACTCAATACTACTCTATACCTATGGCATATGGCATATCCAATACCCCTCTTAAATATAAGGCAACCAAAATTTGTATTAAGCAACTAATTTACACAATTTACATAAGAAATACTGATAAATTCCATAAAATACGAGCATTCGTCACTCCGAAACAGAATGGGACGAGAAGCAATGACATGTGAAAGCAAAGGAAAATAGTTGAGTGCAAAATATGAAGTTCAAGAACGATAAAGAAATTGCAAAAGAAGTGTCAAGGTAGTTGTGGATTGAGAATCCTATCAGGTTTCATCCTAGTGTAGGCTCGTTCGGTTCAGTAACATAACCGAGACGATATGCTCGGACCTGCATGGGCCACCACAAAAATATGTAACTTCCCAGTCCTAAAATACATATGACTAGTATACATAAACATGCCAGCTACGTATTAAACAGACTTCAGCCCAACTTAATTATGTGTATGCTGTCTAGAATGTGGTATCGTATCTTATGGCAAGTCAAACTATATCTCAATCCACATGAATAATATATATAACAAGAATGAACAATATGTGGCATGGTCTACAACCCACTAACATATATGTTCGAGTAGACTCATATATGAATAATATGAGTCTATCATTACTAGGCTAACAAGCAGAATGTATCATGATAAGGAGTATAAAGTATGAGAGAATAATAAAATAATATTACTGACGATACCTGGATCCTGCAGATATAATCATAACCATCCATCTACTCTACGACCTCAGCAACAACCTAGAGATATCACCAGGTCCTCAGGGGACATAGCAAGATACATAATATACAAGCATATTGTACAGTTATTAACATGCATAAAATATACAGAAGAGAGACTATGAAATAATAATAAGAATAATGAATGTACAAAGTAAGGTAATAAGAGACAGATAATTAATGACACAGAACAACGTAGAAAAAAATGAGAGTGGCTACCAAGAAAGTAAATAAATGATACCGTAGCCCAGCGAGGTACTCACGGCCCTCTAGAGAGTAGTCCAGTAAGGAGCTCCCAATCTATAGTAAGTCTCTATCGCAGTCCAGTGAGAGACTCTCGAGTTGAGAGTGGTTAAGTAGCCAATTCTAGTATCGGTCAAGGGTCAAGTCGAGTCAAGTGGTATAATCAAGTCGAGTCAAGTCAGGTCAAGTCAAGCTCGTACTCATTATTATGAACTATACAAGTGATAAATGAAAATGAGTACAAGTGTAGTGATCATGTACAAGGTGCATAGAAAAGTAACAGAGTATAGAAACTGATAACATATAAAGTAACAACAGTAGATAAGAGCATGCATAAATAAATTATACATATTAGTAAGGTATACTTGCCTGGGTTCCTGAGAAAGAAAGCTGTGAATCTGATCACGGACCCAACGTAGCAATATCCCGAGAGCCTAAATTAAAATACTAATCAATTAATTATTAATCTATAATTTAATACACATGCACAAAGTACATTTACTTATATATATTTATTATGACATAATAACAAACACAACTAACAAGGAAAGCTAGATGCTAGAGGTAGGCTCTAATTTATTAAATATAATTTAAGAAAAATTACCTAACCTTCTGATCCTCTAATCAATATGACTCAAAATAATTTTATAAATAAGTTACATATGTCTACTAGGTCTCTCCCCTACGTATAGGTACTAAGTGTTGCTCCCATTAGATCTTTCTTGCATAAATATGATATCGGGTCATTCTAAAGGTCCTTTGAAAATAATATCACGTCCTACCTATCAAACTTAGTATTTATCCTTTAAAATATAACCTGACAATCCATACAAGTAAACTAACTCATATGTCCTAAATGACAACTTTTTGTGAGGCTTTGGTTGCACAACTTCAACATTTTCCTGCACATGACCCAACTAAAGTAAATAACAAAACCTATAGTCTAGACATAAAATAAAATTATAAAATATAATTAGGACATTTAAAAATCAGAACCTAAATTATTTTAAAATAATTATTTAAGTCATAAATACATAAAAATTGATGCCACGACTTTGCTATGTCCAAATATAGGTTTTCTAGGCCATACCGGACACTATTTTAAGTCATTTTCTTGTACCAACCTATATATAACAAAAACAGAATAATATATATATATTTTAAAAATTATTATAAGATTATTTTTAAGGTTGGAATGTTGGTAATTATTCATATAAATTTTGGGTCAAATTCTATAATGAAACTAGTTCTTACTAGGTTCAAATCGTGTATTTCGGTGTCATATGTGTGAGACTAATATACATAAACTTATAAACAGAATTAAATAGGTTTTAAATAGGTTTTTAACTATAGAAATAAGTTTAAAACATGCATAATATGCTAGGAATAATTATAAGCCATACTACATGTAATTTTAACATAAACTACACAAGTTTTTCATTCGACATGTCAACATACACAATTTAAATTCAGACTTTTATAGGCTGTGTTTGGGGTCTATAATTCAAGTTTAACATGTGTTAATACATGATTTAACAACTTAAATACATGGGTTAATCTACTACCAAGTCATACAAAAGTTTCGGTAAGAAAAACATGCATATTTCTCTCTCAACATACTCATATGTGTGGCAATACAACATTTAATTTCAGAAATTATACGCTGACTTTAGACCTTAAAATTCCAATATTTCAATGCCAAATTTTATAGTTTTCATACTTTACCACCAAGGTTTTAGGGTTCTTATGTTCATGTCAAAGTTTGGTAAAATACATATGCATAATTTGTTCACATTCAACACATATATGACATGTACCAATTAAAATTTATAATTTTATAAACTTCTAAAAATCATATAAAAATAGGTTTTTAATTAGTTTATTCAGGTTTCTACTTATGTCACAACATGTCAAGGAAGTCCTAGTTCTAGTTCACAAGATTTGGGAACAATATCGAAGGTATACATACTTGAAATGGGATTGGACTCAAATGAATCCAACCAAAGTTCCGAATCAGTCCGCTTGTGTTGTGAAGAAATTTCGGAGAGGAAAACAACGTATTTTAGGCTCGAGACTCCCATCCTAGCAATTCCACACCTTAGGCTATCTTCTAGGCTCAATCCTTGATGGCTACACCTACCCGGATGCTCGTAGGAACCCTCCGAAGTCGATTTAACTTCAGCCTAATGGTGCTGACATTTCCATCAAGTATGGACAGGTTTGAGTTGTGAAAATGAGAGGAAAAGGGGTGAAAAATAAGTGAAAAAGGTAGTATAGGATGTGGGAAGAGTTATGGAGAAGTTGCACCATGATTATAGGAGGTGGAAGGAGTGGAAAACACAAAAACTATCCACTAACAGGTCCACACAGCCCACCCCTTTGTAGTTACTGTACTCTTGGTTTATACAAGTGTTTTAGTTTATAAATGTGTCACTAAACACTTTAGGTTGGGGTTAGATAAGTCTCCAACAATTTAGAGTTGGTTTGGTAGTGTTTTGGATCACTAAATGGACTTAAACCATGCATATACACCAACTATTCAGCCCACTTGGGCCGCACACTTTGCACAGAACCTAGCTGCTGTTCATCTACTTTAGAGGCTTGGATTTGGGTATAAAATTAGTTGGTTTAGGTTAGAACACACCTACATAGGTTATGACTAAGTTAGGGACTCATTTGACCGCATTAGCTAACCCAAAAACCATAAACACACATTAATTATAGTCACTTATTGTAGCTGCTGTACCAACTAGTTTAAATGCCTAAAATTTAGTCTAAGACCCTCATGTTGAGATTGGCTAACCCTTACTTAAGTTAGGCTAAGTTTGGTGGTCCTTTGGTTGCTTAAGTTGGCCTAAAACTCAACCTATACATCACTTAAATCCATGTAAACTGATTTAATATACCCTACCGTCCACACACCCTAGGGACCCAATAACTTGGTCTAGACCCTCTAGGATTTACCTAATTAAGTTCTATTTATATAAGGATTGAGTTGGAGAACCATTTGGCTCTCGTTCTGGCTATTTCGACGCACCGATAAACTTTTATAGCCCGTTGAACACAATTTTCTATATAAATATACTAATGGTTTGTAGGTGTTTAGAGAGTATTTAGGGGTCCATTTGAGTGGGACACAAGCTACATGAATGCAGATCATAATGATCCTATGGGTCGAAGGGTTCATGTCGTAATTGTGTCTCCAATTTCAATTGGAACGGACATAGAAAAATGGTCAAATATTAAACAACGATTTTCTATATGAATGTTGTGCTATTAAAATGAAGCAAAAGAAAACATGTTTGAGTAGGACATGAATGATATAAATGTAGAGGGGCTCGACCAGGTCATGTAAGAAAATTTTGTTGGAAGAAAATAACTGGTGTTGTGCTACTAATAACAAAGCTACGAAAAATGGTATAAGAAGGCTAAAATAACGAGTGGTAGTTGTGTGTGTGTGTGTGTGTGTATATATATATATATATATATATATATATATATATATATATATATATATATATATATATATATATATATATGTACAATTTCAAAATAAATAATATCTAGTGCTAAAATCTAACTATGCTCGCTAAACTATCAAAATAAATAATATCTAATACTAAAATCCTTCTCATTAGTTAGTTTCGCCTTTTAATTTCGAGGATGAATTTTTTTTTAAGGAGGGTAGATTTGTCACTACCACATTTTAGATTGAGGGTATTTTGGTCATTTGTGATTTTTTTTGAAATTTATTTAATTTATTTAATTGGTGATTGTGATTTGACTTTGACTAGTTGAGACTTTGTAGACTAACCTAGGAGTTGACCCTAGCTATGGTGACTAGGTTAGCATGATGAGACCCTAGTCTAACTTAAGTCAACCTTAGTTAGTCATATAGGAATCAAGATTTGAATTGAAGGATTAGTGCATTGGTCAATAGGCTTGAGGCTTAGGAAATTGATTTCTAGACTAGTGCTAGTTGGCCCATAGCCCAACAACTAAACCCTAACCCTAGAAATCAGCACATGGCCGGCCATTTAGGGCTCCCTCCTTGCCTATAAGTATCCTCTTAACTTGTTCTTGCCTCTTTTGTGCTTAACCTAGTTTTTGAAGAAAAGGTAAATCCCTACTTCCTAAAATTTCTAATAAATTCATTTTATATCATTTTTGACTCTAGTCTTTTGCACTGGGATCTAATTATTGTTTATTTACTGTTTGTGGAGATTTATCTCAGTTTTTGTGCAATTTGGAGCATGGGAGTTGTGTTTGCAAAAGAAAATTTTGTTTTATTCCAAACTTGTAAAAGAGTACAAAGTACAATGAATTCTGGGGAAGTACAACTTTAGGAATCTGATCAAGAGACGATCACTTTATCCCTTGGACTAGGTGAACTTGAAGACTGTAGCCTCTAGAGAATGCAGCAGCAACTTTGCAAGAGTTCTTGATCTCTGTCCGATGATGATTGGAATCTCTATTTATAGAGTTCAGAAAATAACTGTTTTAGCAGTTATTCTGATGTGCGCGAGGCTGGATTGCGCCATACTGGATTGCGCCAACCTCCTGTTGTTCAATCGTGTACTAACTGTATTTAGATGGGTGGCATCATATGATTGAGATGCGCGTGGTCGTGTACAGGATAATAGACACGTCTTGAGAGATTAGTGGCATGTGCGCCACGTCGTCCTATTTTAGAATGTAAGTTGTCTCAACTTTATCAGGTTGCGCGAGCTTCAGTCAACAAGTCAAACTGCGCTTGATTTAAGCTGCGCCTACAAACGTGGCAGCTTCTGAGTAAAAGTCATTTAGGTTGCGCCCAAGCGCAACTAAGGATTTTGTTTATATTGCGCCTGGGCGCAACTCACGAAGTGTACAAGACAGCTGTCCACCAACTTTTCCTTGAGCGGCACAATTCACGAGATTCGAAAAGATTTTCCTCGTTCACTGTTGTGTCAATCATTAGTATGGTCAGGTAATGATGACCATTAAGTGTCAGATGCCACATAGATTTTGGTGCAAAAAGATTGGGCGCAGTCAGATATTGGGCACAATCTGATCGGTGGCACAGTCTGTTCTCCAAGCTTCATATCAGTGGCACAACTTGATTTTTGGGGCGCAACTTGATCACTGATCAGTATATTCAAGGTGCTACTTGATTTTTAGGCTCTACAATACCCCCTTCAAAGTTTTCAAAACTTAAAAACATTGTAAAGTTTTGGAATACTTTTAATTTATAAAAGTTTTGACTAAGTCAGGTTGCGCCGGTCTCATGCAATTTGTTATGACCAATTTAGACAAATCATGCACGATTCGGGATGACTGTTAGGATTCTGATTTTTTGGCTATAAATAATCCCCGTTTACTCAACTGTGATTCTTTACTTACACTTTTAATCTTTTGAGAAAAGTTCTATAACTTTTGCACCCCTCTTCTCCGATCATCTTCTTGACAACATGGCCCCAAAAAGGACTACTGCCGATAAGGGAAAGGCCATCGTCACTTCTTCAACTCGTGTTCCACCAACCCATGTGCCACAATATGTGCCGCCTTCATCTCGTCGAGAGACAGCTAATCCAGCAATGGAAGGTGATTAAGGACGAGCAGATTCAATTTTTGTGATTTCATCAATAATTGATTTGTACCGCTCTTTTTAGAGTGTGGTGCATCATAAACTTTGTGCCACCCCTTCTTAGGGTGTGGTCGCCCTCTCCTTGAACGGTGTTCGTTTTTACGAATACTGTTGCGTACAGTAAAAATTGTGGCACAACTTGAGGTGCTGCTCAACTTGAGTTTCGCGCAACATAGCGTGTGGCGCAACTTGGGTTATCGCGCAACTCAATATATCGCGCAACTTAAGTCTTGCGTAATACATCTTGTGGCGCAACTCAGAAAATCTGTGTGATTCAAGAAATCATACATCTTTATTTTTGTTTCTAATTTTTTTTGTTTATGCATCTCTCTGCAGTTAATCTCAGGGAAGACCCGGATGCAGAGAAGTTTGCTTCAACATTTAATGTCCCAGAATACATGGAGAATTTGTCTCATGTCACTTTTCCTTATTACGATGGTCCTGAAGCACGAAGAAGTCTGCTCATAAATCAGGACAATCAAACCCTTTTGAACTTAATGAACGGTGAATCTCTACAGAGGTTGGATACTACAGTCCACAAGAAACCTGCCTTTTTATTTGGAGATGCAATCAAGAAGACTTCCCAACCTAAGTCAAGAAAAGAGACGAGATATTTCTTAAAGGGAAACAACGCCATTCATCTAACAGAAATATCCAGGTCCATGGCATTATCTCAATATGCTTTTGCTAGTTATCCTAGGAGGATGTCATGGGATCTGACTCCTCTCCAACAAGCAAGAGTCGGCCGAGTCTGTTATAAAGTGGGTCCACAGAACAGAGACCTTTTTTATAGTACTTCTGAGAAATATAACACACACTTGAGAGATTTAAGACCGAGCTGTATTCCTCCCGAGGACTCCTCGCTGCTCCTTCCTGTCAGAGTACCCATTTTTGCAAATACATTTGCAAAAGCTGAAGGAAGATATCCAGACCGTGTTATACGAATGACAGGCCTGGTAAACCCTGGAATGAAACGTTGGAGTAGCTTGTCCATATGGATTTTAGAGGAATTCAAAGATAGGCTCATTGATCTGGGCCTCTACAATCCCATCTGCACTACGGTATATGGCATTCATCCAAATCCTCACATGTTCTTGGCTTTGGTAGAGAGATATAACAAAAGCACTGGGACTTTCATGATACCTCATGGAGAAATGGGGTTTGCTCTTAATGAGATGGAATATATCTTTCATCTGCCGATGGGTGACAACCCATATGAAGAATATGTACCCACAAATGATGAATTAGATGCTCTAGCAAAGGAGAATCTCCAGATAATCACAGTTTTCGAAGCGCTGCTATGCCACTATAAAATCTTCTCACTCTACTACGAAAGTGCTTCTGCGGGTACTTGCTATATCACAAAATGGATGCCATAACTGTTTCTGGGTCATGTGTGGGAGGATAAGCCACTGGACAGTCAAGCCTGTACGCCTCGTTTCTTTGAACCCTTTGATAGAAGTGATATACAATTATTGATGGAGAAGCATAATCATGGGGATGTCACTCTGACTGAAGACTCGGGTTATTTCAAGGCTGGCGACGTTCTTCAAAGTTATCTTTGACAGGGTTACAGACCTATGTCTCCAGAAGCCCAGTTGGCAGGCTTTTTATCTTTATGGCTACGACACTTTGTAGTTCCGGGGGCTAGTGCAGTTGACAGGTTTCATCGAGGTGTCTTGTTCGCTGTGACACGTCTTGTATTTGGATACAAGATGGATCTGCTTTCAGCCATGACCTGTCGCCTGAACGCAGGATTGCGTTCTTTTGTGGACACTATGCTGAAAGAAAATGATAATCGGTCAGATTTTCCTCGTACAGAAATGCCATTCACTTATTTGTTTGGATGGTTACTACTACACCATCCCTGCTTGATGGACCCGGATATGGGACCTCCTGATGGAGATTTCATTGGGCGTTTTGCTAATGCCCACTGGAAATGCACTGCTCTTACGGAATGTCGATTTGTTCTGAACCGTAGATCAAGATGGTTCTTTCAGTATGTTGGGCCTCCTACAGGGTATGATGCCATGCCTCCACAGATGATGGATTTACCCAAAGAAATACTCCGTTTAAGTCCAAACATCTTTTCCTAGCTTAAAATAATCCGACCGTCCCACCTGGTTTATAGATTTGAGAAAGAATACTATTTGGAGCCGTATTTGCCGAGTCGATTTGTACGGCAATTCAGGTATGATCAACTTCATATAGGAAATATGACCACTTGCCTCCAAGCTACAGGCTATCTCATTAATGGGGCTAGAGCTTGGAGTAATTACATTGCTCGGGACACAAAGGCTATTTTTTTCTATGCCATACAAACTTCCCCAAGGTCCGCGTATGTTATATTCATATACAAACTTCTACACTTCAGCGAACACATTTGCTGAAAACTTCCATCCCTCACATAGCTTTGCAACTGAAAAGAGAATTAAACAAGGAAAACACACTCTTCAGTCTTTCCGAGATATAGAAGATAGGGACCCTGCTGATGTACCCCTGGAAGCATCAATTTTAATGAACTTTGTTGACCCGGTTCAAGATCCTTTAGATATATCTCTAAAGATGCAGAAAGACAAATCCCCTGTCAAAGGTCTGAAGAAGAGAAAGACTAAGGAGATGACAGTCTCTCCTCAATGGGATAATCTTCCTAATTATCCAAGGGCTCCGGAGAAGAAGAAAAGAACATCACTGGTTATCAATGAACCAGTGACCATGAGAACAACTCATTCTCAATCAAAACAGCTGCTTCTCAGTTCTTCATCTGGAGAGAAGGACATTACTCCATCTTCTATTCAGAAACAAGGGAAGATTACTGAAGGAGGAACTTCTGCTTCCTTGATTAATCCAGAAGGTACTCATACCGGGGCTGTTGCAGGGCTAAGTGCATCGATACTCAAAGAAGTTAGAAGAAGGTTGGACATCGCTGAAAAGAAACCATCTCAAGAAGGTAATATCAAATCTGTGAAATATCCTCCTATATTAACTTTTACCAGATATATATATATATATATATATATATATATATATATATATATATATATATATATATATATATATATATATATCTAAATTGCTTTTCCTTGATTGCTTAAATAGATGTCCGTCCTTCTCCTGCCATTGTGACAGTAAATGTTTCGGCCAATGTACTTGCTGCAGCAGGGATAACGGTTCCCTCTCCAACTCCTATGAGTCCAAAAGCTTCCTCTCTGAAACAAGATCTACCTCCACAAGATACTTCTCAAGCTCAAATATCTACTCATTCAGGAGAAGCAGTGATTGATGCATTGAATGGTTGTGATTTTGATGATGAAACTTATGATGAAGATTGGGACAACATTGCTAAAGAAAAACAAACTTTAGTGAATGTATCACCATCGCAAGAAATCCCAATTGATGAAAATCCTTCGCCTATTGAAAACGAGGAGGATGTGGAACCTGTCAATCTTCCTGGAGTTAAGGAATCCGCAACCACTAAGCCACCTAAAGTGCTTAAGGTGGCAACTGAAATAAATGAAACTCCCGTAACTCTATCACCTTCGACTGAATCAGGAGCAGGGAGTAGTCAGGCCACCATGTCTACAGAGACTCTGTCTAAACTTCAGTCCGAGACAGCTAAGATGATTGAGACTCCTCATAATGTACTCAGCCCAAGTAAGTTTCCCCACTATGAATGATTTGTTATTGCATCGTCAGCATTATGAGTCATAACATATGTAATTTGTAGCATCACCCACGAGGACTGTAGCCGGGGAAGGAAGCTCTTCTCATATTAGTTCTCCGGATGAAATACTCCCTCATGCTAAAGCTGTGAAGACTTTTTCAAACATAGTAGCCACTCCAGGAGCCTTGGCGGCTAAGAAATTTGTAGTGACCTCTTTCACAAGAGTCTTCTTTACGTCTCTGGAGCCTCTAGTTCATAGAGTTATGGAGAGAGAAGATGTCCCTTTCAGTACCGTTAGAACTCCCACCACATTTTTGATTGAAGGCATCCGTAGTCAAGGAGATGAAGCTCAAGCTTCATTTTTGGAACATATTTTGGATGAACTAGAGAGTTCAATTAAGGCTTACAAGGAGCTAAAAGGAGGAGATATCGAGCCGCTAGTAAACGCGGAATATGAAACCATGGTTCAAGAAGCAGAGATTAGTAAAGCTGATTTTAAGACATTCCTGCTGACTTTCACTAGACAGTACTCTGAGCTTGATGTTCAAATCTCTGATGTAACTGTTGTTGCTGAGAGTCACAAGACTAAGGCTATTGAAGAAAAGAAAAAGGCTGTTGGTCTAAAAGCCGAAATTGCTCGACTTCAGGCAGAACTCCAAAATACTGAGCGGAACATAGAACAAGAAAATCAATTGTATCAATCTGCTGTTGATCAGGTGGTTATTTTGAAGGATCGAAAGAAGGAATTCGAACGTCTTCAAAATGAAGAACTAAAATGCCGAACTGCTGCCCTACAACCCTTCGATCCTGAATCAGGACGAATTGAAGCTAGGTAGAGAGTGCTAGATTCTCGTGATAAAAGAATTCAAGTTCTGAAGAAATAAATTGCAGAACTTATCATCTATCCTTCAGAATAAAAAATGGGCAAATGCTGTTGTTCTTTTTTTTTCAATGTACTCTTTTTTTTCTTCTTTTGCAGAAAAGAAATGGTAAAAACTTTTTATATGGTTCCATTACTTGTTGCATATCTTGTTATAGATATAAGTAATGGAATAGAAAATATATTCAGAGGTACTGGACGTGATATATTTCAGGATTTTAGAAAATAACAATATTCATTATATCTGCTCAGAGGTAATGTGGACGTGGCAAAATATAAATTTTTAGTAATACTATTATTTTAATGGATAACTTTATCAGAGGTAATAAGGACATGACAAGTTGCTGATACAAATAATCAAAATTCAGAGGTGTAAAGGACGTGAATTCAAATTATTTAAACAAGAGACAATAAATGTCCAATGAATGATAAGTCAAAGAAAGTGAATGAACTGATGGTCACTTTAATTTTCAAAGGAAAGATGCTGGCTTAAATCTTGAATGTGATCTTCTTTGAGACGACTTTTGACAGCAATATCATCAACATAGCATTCGACAGTCTTTCGCAAATGATCTCGAAAGATAGTGCTCATAGCCCATTGGTAAGTTGCACCTGCGTTCTTAAGACCAAACGACATGACCGTATAACAGTACACACCCCGAGGAGTATGAAACGAAGTATGTTTTTCATCTTCAGGATCCATCTGGATTTGATTATATCCAGAAAACCCATCCATGAAAGAAATTCGTTCAAATCCATATGTATTGTCGATCATAACATCAGTAATTGGGAGAGGGAATTCATCTTTGGGGCAAGCATCATTGAGATCCCGAAAGTCTATGCAAACTCGAACCTTTCCGGTCTTCTTCAGGACAGGGACGACATTGGCCACCAGTCAGGATGTTGTTCTTCTCTGATAAAGCCACAAGCTATAAGCTTTTTGACTTCATTATCAATTGTATCCATCATTTCAGGCTTGAATCGCCGTTGTTGTTGTTTGACTGGTTTGACATTCGGTAAGATGTTAAGCTTGTGAGTTGCAATTTGAGGATCTAATCCCGACATATCTTCGTAACCCCAGGCGAAGACATCAATGTATTCACGAATAAGGTGAATTAATTCTTGTTTATCATCTTCTGAGAGATTCTTGCTGATGAAGATTGGTCGTGATACACCTTTCTCTCCAATATCGATTTGGACTAGTTGATCTTCAGTAGGTGGTTCTCATTGTTTAAAATGAAGTTCCCACTGATTGTCCATCTTTTGTACCCAAGGGTCAATTTCAGTAGCTTATTCAATGTCACTTTCATCATCTTCTGAGAATTCGGCGGACACCATGTTAGAAGATACTATTGCCTTATAAACATGACCGATGCTGGTATCAGAGTCTCATGAGATAGAATCAGAAGAGTTTGAACGTTCTTCTTCATCAGATTCAGAAGGTTCCGGAGTTGGAAGTGGTGACATATAACCTAGTCCTCGTTTCGTTTTACTGTGGTATTGTTGTGATTTTCCTTTTGGAACAGGAATACGAAGAGGGGTTCGCCTTCCTTTACCATTGTTGAGACCTGTTCTGAAATCATAGCCCATTTTACGGATGATGGCTTTAGATTGTGGACTATAGCGTCATAGTTGTAGCCTTCCTGTATCATCTCTATTATCATTATAGAGCATAATTTTTGGTTCTTCTCTTTTGTTGAAGAATATAGGCTTTTCATCTTTCTTTTTAGACGGTACTAAGAAGTACGACTCTTGTATTGAATCCAATGATACCATATTTTGTCGAAATGATACGACTTCTATTGTAAGTGGCTTAAAGCTATCTAGCATATCCAGATAACACTGAGTATAGTAAAAGACATCAGTATACTACAAAGGAGATGCTTTATTGATTTTTATACCATTATTTATAATAGGGACTTTAGCCTTAGCAGGCTTAGTCAGATTGATGACAAGAGGGGGAGAAGAAGAACGAGAAGGAAGAGGGAGCTTCTTGCGACGAAGATCAATTACAAGCGGCTCAGAAGAGGTGAGCTCCCTTTGTTCCTGACTATCACCTTTAGGTCGCTTCTCATGGGAAGGTAGATAGATAGTCAGTGGTTGGGAAGACTGAGGACAGGAGGTACGTCCTTTGACTGGAATCACCAGAGTATCATTAGGTATACTCTTATGTTCTTTATCTGTGTCCATTGCTAGTACCACCTTCATGAATTCCTCTTTGTACATACGAGAATCGTTGTAATATGCTTCAACTCCTTTGAAAGGATTCAGATCTGCAACCTCTTTTTGGACTTCTCCATTACCATCCACATATTTAAAACATTGGTGGAGCATATAGGGTACAATATTGTGTTCATGGAGGAATGGCCTTTCCAACAAAGCATTGTATGAACCATGATTGTCAATAACATAGAAAGTTACTTTTATACGAAGATTGCCAATTTGAAGTTTTAGGCGTATCTTCTCCAAAGGTTCACTTCTTCCTTGATTGAATCCCAGGATGGTAGTAATAGTTGTAGAAAGATTATGTACTGGGATTTTCAAAGCGTACAATAAGGACTTTGGCATGATGCTAAGTGCAGACCCGGGATCAATCAAAATACGGTCGACTTTCATGGTGTCCACATACCCCGTGAAATAGAGAGGACGATCATGACGATTGTCTTCTAACAACATGTCATCTTGTGTAAAAGTAATATTGGGCATTAATTCAAATACACTATGACAATGTGCACAGTTGACTGGCTCCTTCTCGGGCTTCTTGAGAAGAGTTAAACAAGTGTCAGCCTGTATCAAGGCTTCACGTAACGTCTTACGAGTTTCTTTTAAGAGACGTAAAAGTTCAAAGATTGACAATCTTGCTGGAGTATTGGCCAATTGAGCCAATATGTCAAAATTGTAAGGCTTTTCAAGTCCAAGAGATGATGACTTCTTCAATACTTTATCAAAGCGAACATGTTGCTTTTTCTTGTCTGCTGATGTTTGTTTAGGAGGAGATGGTTCGACCACTGGCACAGATGTAGACAGTGTATCTTCAGCAGGAGAAGATGATGGAGAAAGAGCATCTGGGGATGGAGCAGGGTTCTCTTAATTTTCGGAATACTCCCGAAGATAGGGTTTCCCAGATCTAGTGCCCATTAGGATTTCTTCTTCTGTTAATGGTTCAAAGGATACCATATTACAGTTCTTGGTTTTAGATCTGGAATGCTTCTTTTGCTTAGGAGAGGAAGGCGTTTCAAATTCAGCTACCAGATTTGGGTAAATCTACATAATCTCTCCTCTGTCAGTTGACATCGGAACAAGACCTTCATTTTGAGGAGGCGAGATATTCATAATTTCTAGAGTAGTCCTTGGAATGGGGACAACTCCATCTTGTACGAGTTGTGGTGGAAAATTACCAAATTAGAGAGAAACCATATTAGCAGTCACTGTTTTCTCGTCCTGCTGTAGAGTAATTGCTCCAGAGTTGACCAACTCCTGGATTTTGCCCTTGAGCACATAACATGCTCTGGTTGGATGCCCTATGAATCTGTGATAAATACAGTATTTAGGGTGATCAATTTTACCCACTTCTTCTGGTCATTTTGCCTCTGGAAGCTGAAGCTTATTGCTTTTGATCAAGCAGTCGAAGATGCTTAAAGTATCATCTTCGTCGAAAGAATACTCTTCTTTTGGACGAGTTGACTTTTGCAGTGGTATTGATGGGGTGGATGCTGTCTGAGTGACATTGACAGCCAAAGACTCTTTGTCTTTAAGATTGATGGCCAATGTTTCTTTATTCTTGCGGTTATTCTGGCGATTACTACCTCCAGGTATAGAATGTTCATCTTGGTTAGGGTGAGTCATCTGGACTCCTAACTGCTTGAACTTTTTGGCACTCACTTCTGCCGCCTTTGCATTAACAACGAAAGAAGGCCAATCCTGGAATTGTGTAGATTCTGTCCACATACTGATAATAGTAACAAGTTTGATTTGCAAGTGTCTATTGTTACAGCAGATGGAGTACCTAAAGGCATTTTGAGTGCCTCTCGGTAGAATCTTTCAATAAAACTCTCTGTGGATTTATTGTGCCTCTGTTTAATTTTAATGAGGGCAAACATTGTCATATCATTGACTCCCTCATAAAATTGTTCCAAGAACATTTGCTTGAAAACAGCAAAAGAAGTGATACAGCCATCAGGTAAGCTGTGATACCAGTCGTATGCTGCACCGGCTAAACAACTGACGAACACACTAGTAAGGAGAGCATCATTTGGCTATAATTGATCAGTCATCACTTCAAAATGATTGATATACTGACTTAGAGAAGTACTACCATCAAACAGCATAATGGTTGGGAGTTTATACTTAGGAGGAAATGGAACTTCCTCCACTCTGTAGGATATGGTTGCTTTATGCCCAGTCTTTGTAGCCATCCTTCTGCTTGAAAGCCTCAAACTGAGTGCGCAGAAGTTTCACAGCCTCATTTGCATCCCCTGATGTTTGAGAATTGGTGGGCTGGTTAGAAGTGTTAGGAGGAGGAACAGCATGGTAATTACCACCCCCAGCACTGTAGGCCTCAAAAATGAAGTCACGCTGAGTTGATCAGAACAAATCACGCAGAGTGATCCGAGAAGCAGCACAAAAGATACGCTAAGTTCTGCCTGTCCATCTCCTTTAGAAATCACGCAGAGACAGCTCAGCCATACGTCAGAATCATAATGACTGACAACACAGCAGTCGAGAAACGTCTCCTCGTATGCTACGTATGCACAGAACTCGAGAGATCATAGCCGTCTTTTGCATGATTTTCGAAATCTTCCTTAGCAAGACTCACTCTTCACCAAGTTGGCGTGACTTTGGGTCTTATCTTCATTTAATGCGGCTGACAATATAATCAATGTCAGAGATTTTGTATCAGACGAAGCGTGCCAAATCAAGACAGCTGGCGGTTTGCGTGGATTCTGAACCTTTTCCTTCCTCAAGTTTGCGTGGATTTTTGAGTTATTCTTCTCAAAGCCTGCGTGAATTCTGAAGTATTCTTCTTCAAAGCTTGCGTGGATTTTGCCTTCAACGAGTCTGCGTCAACGAAACTGCGTGGATTTTTGCCTTCAGCAAGACAGCGTGGATTTCATTTCAACTGGAGTACATGGCAGCCATGCCACCGATCTCTCTCTCGCGTGCCCAGTAACTTGTACACGACCCATGCACTAATGCCATGTGTCCAACAGTTACGGGCCACGTCCAGTAACTACTCACTAACCCTGGGTGTATTTAGAGTCTGCGTGACTTTTCAAATGCACCAGTGGTGAGGTAGTTATCTTTTCAGTTACTGTTTTGACTCTATAAATAGAGTTCTTTTTTTATTCATTGTACAGATACATTGATATCTACTGTCAAAATTTTGAGAGCTTTTCTTCTTTACATAGTCCAAGGGATAAAGCGATCGTCTTCTAGATCGGATTCCTACAGTTGTAATTTTTCCAGAAACACAACAAATAAAGAGAATTTTTTTATGGAAAACAAATTGGCAACTCTGCTAGGGAAAACCATCTCCTCTTCTGAGATGGTAACAACTCAATGCGACACTTCGTCAATCGGCTCGACGAAGAAGGTGATGACGATCAAATTCGATCAACTCGCCTATGAAGAAATGCAGCGGGCTAAGGATGGCAAGCCCATTCCAGCCTCCATCATCACTGCCAAGTCGAAGGGACACTCTGTCTATGTCCCTAAGAATCAGTTGGCAGTCAATGGTGAAGTCTCTGCCACAGTGTCTACTCCTAACACTGGCAAGAACTCCACTGCAAGCACGCACACTCTTGTGCGCTCGAAGATGACAGTAACTAAAAGTCACGTTGACAGTACTGGCTCCTTAGGCGAATCTGTTCCAGCGTGCAAATTCAATTCTAAAAGTCACGCTGACAGTACTGGCTCCTTAGCCGAATCTGTTCCAGTGTGCAAATTCAACTCTAAAAGTCACGTTGACAGTACTGGCTCCTTAGCCAAATCTGTTCCAGTGTGCAAATTCAACTCTAAAAGTCACGCTGATAGTACTGGCTCCTTAGCCAAATCTATTCCAGTGTGCAATCCCACATTCAAAAGTCACGCTGACAGTACTGGCTCCTTAGCCAAATCTGTTCCAGCGTGTAATTCTAAAATCAAAAGTCACGCTAACAGCTCTGGTTCTTTAACCAAGTCTGTTTCAGCGTGTATTTCATCAGAGAAGAATAACTCCTTAGTTATCTCTTCTTCTTCACCGAGTTCTACTAGAACTGGGGGTGGTCTTCCACACAAAGTCCCTTCGAAAAGGAATAACTCTTTAGTTGTTTCTTCTGCTCCTGTAGTTTTTACTCCAGGAACAGCTTTGACTGATACTTCTGTTAGTCAAAGGAAAGGAGATGGTCTTTTGACTACTCTTCCTTCTGGACATTCTATGTCTCAACATCTGAATGAGTCTAAGAAGAAACATTCCTTAATGTCTTCTTCTTTGATTTCTTCAAATTGGGCACAGAATCTGTCCATTAAAGAGGGTCTGTTACCAACTCCTAATCAAGGAAGTGGTTTAACTCTTCCTTCTCTGCAAATATCCAGATCAATGGAAGGAAAACTCCATGTTTCCAAAATTAATATGTTACCTTCCACTGATTTAAGAACAAAACTCAGCACATCTGGTGTTAAGAAACCATACCAATTGGATATGAAGATAAAAGATCCAGATGCAGAGTATGCAAGAAATTATGTGGCTCACATTAATCACTCTTTGTATAATCAAGAGCCATCAAGACCCAAGAACAGGAAGTATATTCCTCAATCTTCACAAACAGATTTACGGGAATATCTTCAACAGAAGAGAAGGAGTAATTCTATATCAAAGGAACATGCTGAATGTGACTTCTATCCAAGAGTCATAATTCAGTGCAGATGTGAATCAACAGTTCAAGACCATGGTGATCATGAATGTGACTTCCAGCCAAGAGTCACAATGCAATGCAGATGTCAAAATAAACGACAGTCTGTCTTTAATAGGATTCAGTATGAACCTATGCCTGATGAAGATGAGCCTTTGTTTGCCTCTGTCAACATGACTTCTCGGGACACCGGGGGTAGAGTTGATAGTCCAGATGGAGTATATAAAAACACCAGAGCAAGAGTCCTGGCTTCTAGTCAAAGAAATTTGATCCCTGAAATTGATTCTGAATTTCTTGGAGAATCTAACTTCCCACCTCTTCCTACTGGGGGTAATTCTCCTATAGTTGACTTTGATACACGAAGCAATGATTCAGAGCATACAACATCTACTAGTTCATCAATAATCCCTCATACAGTCACGACTTACATGGTTGATGGGAATACTGATGAACCTTCTTCTTCCCTGACTCCTCAAGATCAAAGAATTGCTTCTTTGGAACAGCAAATGAAGTCTATGACTGACACAATGAAGTCAATGTATGAACTCATGACAGCTCAGTTGCAAAATCGACAGACTGTATCAGATGCCATACCAGTTGATACTGATATAAGTCCAGTACAAGTTCCTCCAGCAGTACAATCCAATACTCCTGGACCTGCTCAACCAAATCCTAGTCTCTCTGGAGCTGGGGGTAGTGCTTACAATGCTGTTCCTCCTCCCAACTATTCTCTACAAGCCACAACTCCACAATCTTCGGGAGTTGTCTCTGAAGAATTGAAAAATCTCAAAACTCAATTCGAGGCATTCAAACAGAAGGATGGTTTACAAAGGTTAGGCATCAAGCAGCCTTATCCGATAGAATGGAAGCAAGTATCATATCCTCCTAAATACAAGCCTTCTACTATCTCATTCTATGATGGAACCACTTCTCCAAGTCAGTTTATCAATCACTTTGAAGTAATGACTGATCAACTACAACCAAGTGATGCCCTCCTTACTCGGGTATTTATTGGATGTCTCAAGGGAACGACTTATGAATGGTATAGAAGTCTCCCAGATGGGAGTATTACCTCATTTGCTGGTTTCAAACAGATGTTTCTTGAAAGGTTCTATGAAGGGCTTAATGACATGACTATGTCTGCTCTTATTAGAATCAAGCAGAAAAATAATGAATCTACAGAGGAATACATTGAACGGTTTCGAAGAGAAGCTCTGAAGATGCCTCTTGGAACTCCTGATGCTGTCACCATTGACACGTGCAAATCAAACTTGTTGCCAATCATCAGTATGTGGACAGGGTCCACTCAATTTCAAGATTGGCCTTCCTTCATAGTCAGTGCTAAAGCTGCAAAAATCAGTGCTGAAACCTTCAAAGGTTTAGGAGTGCAGATGACTCCTAAAGAAACAGGACAAGGTGCTAACAATAAAAATAATGCTCGCAAAGGAAAAGAAACTCTTGAAGTTAATCTTCAGAGCAAAGATGCATCAAATGTTCAAACTCCTGCCTCTACAACTCAACAATCAAGAACACCTCGCCCCAGAGAAGAATATTCTTTTGAGGACGACGATGTCCTTGGTATCTTTGAATGTCTGCTGAAAGGTAATAAAATACAATTACCAGAGATCAAGAAACCTGATGAAGCTGGTAAGACAGATCATCCTAAATACTGTCCATATCACAGAATGCTGAGTCATACAATTCGTACATGTTATGTATTGAAAGGAAAGATCCAAGAAATGATTAAATCTGGAGCTATCTCTCTTACTCCAAAAGAGAAGACCGTCACCTCCAACGTCGTCTCTATGCAATTTGGAAATTTCCCTCCTCAACTCCTTGAAAGTGGGATTGTTCCTATTCCCAAGGCAACTCTTGACATAGTGAATCTTCCTCCTCCACAGTCTGAAGGATTAGTGCCAATCACTTTGGAAACAGGGGAAATCATGTGGATCCATCCTGATCTAGTGGCAGATTTTGAATCGCCTTCTCCTCAAAAGATTTCTTCTCAAAAATCCAAGAAGGCTGGAAAGATCAAGTCATGTCATATGACTTCTCTTGGGTCTACCTCTGACACAGAGCCAAAAGACAAAGAAGAAGCACTTGTTAGTGCTACTCGAACGGGGAAACCTTACCTAAAGGATTATTCTAAAAATCCTGAAGATCCTACTGATATCCCTTCAGATGCTAAAGATGCTCCTAATGTTCCTCCCGAAGAAGAACCATCTACTGAACCTGTTCCTCCCAAGCCTACGGCTCTGGAGAAAGGCAAACAACAGGCTCGGTTTGATAAGCCAATCAAGAAGTCTTCTCCTCTTGGACTTCAGAAGCCTTACAACTTCGATATTTTGGCTCAGCTTGCTAATACTCCCGCTAGAATGTCCCTTTTTGAACTTCTACGTCTTTCCAAAGAGACTCGGGAGACGTTAAGTGAAGCACTTCTACAAGCTGACTCTTGTCTTGCACAATTGAAGAAGCCGGATGCGGAACCTGCCACTTGCTTACATTGCAACAGTGTACTGGAGATTATCCCAAATATCACCTTTACACAAGACGACATATTACTGGAGGATAATCGACATGACCGACCTCTCTACTACACTGGTTATATTGATACGATGAAGATAGATCGTATTCTCATTGATCCAGGGTCTGCTATAAGCATAATACCAAAGAGTTTGTTGGATGAACTAAAAATCCCTCTTCACAAGATCTCCAAGACGGTTACTACTATCTTGGGATTCAATCAAAGCCGAAGTGAGCCTTTGGGAAAGATTCATCTGAAGCTTCAGATAGGTGATTTCAGATCTAAAGTCACTTTCTATGTGATCGAGATCGCGGGATCCTATAATCTTCTTCTGGGGAGGCCCTTTCTTCATGAAAATAATGTGGTGTCCTCTACTCTTCATCAATGTTTTAAATACATTGATAGCAATGGAAGAGTACAAAAAGAAGTTGCTGATATAAATCCCTTCCATGGGGTTGAAGCTTATTTCAATGATTCTCGAATGTACAAAGAAGAGTATACAAGGATCATACAAGCTATGGAGAAAGAAGATGCACAAAGTGAGACTTTAATAATCCCTGTTAAATGTCGAACTACTCAGCAACAATCTCCTAAACCCTCTGGAGAAGATTCTTTCATCATTCCAGTGAGTGGACGGATCTCTCCGTTACCTCAGTCATCTACTCAGAATACACTGATCATTCCTGTCAGTGGGCGTACTACAGTTCCTGTACCTTCACAAGATACTCTGCTAATTCCAGTTGGAGGGCGGACTACTCTTCCTACTCAAACTTCAAGGGAGCTCACCTCTTCTGAGCTATTTGTTATCGATCTTAATCGAAACAAAGCTTCTTCTTCTTCTCCCCCTTTAGTCATTGACTTGGCTAAAATCTCTAAGGCTCAGCCTTCTCCCAATATAAATATTGCTGCTTTTACATTTAATAAAAAGTCTCCACCTTTGCAGTACGTTGATGTGTGTAATTATGTTCATAGTTATTTACATCTGTTAGATGACTTGAACACAATAACTATAGGAGTTGTACAGACTGTTCATACAGATGTATCTCTAGAACCTGTACAATCTTCATACTTTCTAGTTCCCAGCAGAAAGCCAGGAGACATTCCAATATTCTTCTACAAAGGGCCTCAAAATCCTTCTGATCTTGAAGATGATGACAAAAATAATGATACTGGAAGATTACAACTACGTCGTTATAGTCAGTAATCTAGAGACATCATCAAAAATATGGGCTATGACTTCAGGACTGGCCTTAATAATGGAAAAGGAAGAAAAATGCCTGTCCGGATTTCTCCTTTGAAATATGGAAGGACGAAATGCGGATTGGGTTATACTGCTCCTACTCCTTTCATCAACATTATCCATGAAGATCTTGAGTCTGACGAAGATAAGAGATCTGATTCTTCTAGTACCACTTCTTGGGATTCCGATACGAGTATCGGTGACTTCTATTGCAACCTTCTGTCTTCTAACATGGTTTCCATTGACCATTGTGAAGAAAGTGATAAAGACGAAGAAGAGTTTGAAATCTCACCTGAATCAGAACAGTGGGCCCAAAGATTAGATAATCAATGGGAGTTCCGTTTCGAGCAAAAAGAACCTCCGACTGAAGATAAACTTGTTCAAATAGATGTTGGTGAAGAGGGGTCTCCCAAACCAATATTCATCAGTGAAAGTCTTTCAGAAACTGATAAGAAAGACATGATCAAACTCATTCGTGATTACATCGATGTCTTTGCTTGGAGTTATGAAGATATGCCAGGGCTTGATCCTCAAATTGCAACTCACAAGCTCAACATCTTGCCGAATGCTAAATCGGTCAAACAACAACAGCGACGATTTCGTCCGGACATCATGGATGCAATTGAAGCTGAAGTCAATAAACTCATTACCTCTGGGTTTATTAGAGAGGAACAACATCCCGATTGGGTGGCTAATATTGTTCCTGTTCTTAAAAAGACTGGCAAGATCAGAGTATGCATAGACTTTCGCGATCTCAATGCGGCATGTCCTAAAGACGAATTCCCTCTACCAATCACTGATGTCATGGTTGATAATACCTATGGATTTGAATAAATGTCATTCATGGACGGGTATTCTGGGTATAATCAGATCAAAATGTTCCCAGAAGACGAGAAGCACACTTCTTTCAGAACGCCGATTGGTACATACTGTTATACAGTTATGCCATTCGGTCTCAAGAATGCAGGAGCAACTTATCAACGAGCTATGAGCACTATATTCCGTGAATATTTGCAGAAAACAGTCGAATGCTATGTTGATGATATTGCAGTCAAAAGTCGACAAAAGGACGATCATATCCAAGATTTGAAGACTATATTTGATCTAATGCGTAAGCATCAATTAAAGATGAACCCTACTAAGTCCTTCTTAGGCGTCTCTAGTGGTAAATTTCTCGGCTTCGTCATTACCTCTAAGGGTATACACGTGGATCCCGAGAAGATCAAAGCCATCCAAGAGATGCGTCCTCCACTCACCTTAAAAGAGCTACGAGGATTTCAAGGAAGAATCGCTTATATCAGGAGATTTATCTCTAATTTATCAGGACGCTGCAGACCATTCAACAAACTTATGAAGAAAGGTGTCTCTTTTGTCTGGAATGATGAATGTCAGAAAGCATTCGATGATATAAAACAATATCTGATGAGCCCTCCAGTATTGGTACCTCCCGTCTTAGGAATACCGTTCCTCCTCTATACTCGAGCAATGAGTCATTCATTGGGTGCATTACTCATTCAAAAGAATCAAAATGGCCATGAACAGGCCATTTATTATCTCAGCCGCACTATGACCGGAGCTGAACCTCGATATTCACCGGTTGAAAAAGAATGTCTAGCCTTGATGTTTGCTGTCCAAACGACACGTCATTATATCATTGGCCAGACTATTCATGTCATCTCCAGGATCAATCCTATACGGATCATGATGAAGAAACCCAGTGTTTTGAATTCTCGATTGGCTAACTGGGGAATCCTACTTGCTCAGTATGATATGCACTATATTCCTCAGAAATCAGTCAAGGGACAAGCTTTAGCTGATTTTCTGGCTGCTCACTCAATTCCAGAAAATTCAAAACTCTATGATGAAATTCCAGATGAAGTCCTAGATTCAAATCAAATTGCTGAAGAAGATCCTACTTGGCGTCTATTCTTTGATGGAGCATCAAGAATTGGTCCTAATGGCGATATTGTTGCTGGAGTTGGAATTATTCTTGTATCGCCAGAAGGTCTTGCCATCCAAAGAGCTTATTCTCTCAATCAGCCGTGTTCAAACAATGTAGCTGAGTACAACGCATTGCTTATTGGTCTTCAACTCGCTAAACATCTGAATATTCAACATTTGGAGGCGTATGGAGACTCTAAACTTATTGTCAATCAGATCAGGGGTACTTATGAAGTTCGCCATCAAGATCTGGTTCCTTATCATAGAGTGGCCATATCTATGGCCTCATCATTTAAGGAATTCTTCATTGAACATGTTAGGCGAGCATGTAACACAGAAGCTGATGCCCTTGCTAATCTTGCAGCGGTGCTGGCTATCCCAATCAGACGGCAACAAATGATTGTTGTTCACAGTCGAGAATTATTTCATCTTGAAAATAACCTGACTCTAGGACTTCCAGTTGACATTGAAGAATCAACATCTTATAACGTCAACACAACAAGAGGATTTGGATTTAGTCGTAAATCGATATCATCTTCATCCGATTCCAACATGGAATTCATCTTCAGTAACTCGACTGAGAATCAGAATACGGATAAAGATTGGAGACTTCCTTTCTTAGATCTTGTATTGTATGATGTTCTTCCGGATGATCCGAGTGAGGCAGCATCTATCAGACGACGATCACTCAGATTCTATTACAATCATACAACAAAGACCTTATATCGTCGAGCTTATGATAGTTTACTCCTTCGGTGCATTGCCGGAGATGAAGCCCAACAAGTTATTCATGAAGCACATGATGGAATTTGTGGAGCGCATCAACCTGGGCCAAAACTTCAAGACCGTATTCGACGGATGGGTTATTATTGGCCAACTATGGTATCAGATGCCATTGAATATGCAAGGAAATGCAAAGCTTGCCAAATCCATGCGAATTTTATACATCAACCTTCAGAATTTCTACATCCGACGGCAGCATCATGGCCCTTCGAAGCTTGGGGCATGGACATTGTCGGCCCGATCAATCCTCCGTCATCTAAAGGTCATCGGTTCATTCTCGCAATAACCGATTACTTCTCCAAATGGGCCGAAGCTATTCCTTTATCTGAAGTTAAGACGTCTAATGTCATCAGCTTTATTAAGCACCACGTCATGTACAGATTTGGTGTTCCTCGACGCATTGTTCATGATAACGGACCACAGTTCGTCAGCCAGAAATTTACTCGATTCTGTGACGATCACCGGATCAATAATGTTGCTTCTACCGCATATAATCCAGCAGCTAACGGATTGGCAGAAGCTTTCAACAAGACTATCATCAAACTCCTAAAGAAGTTTGTCTCCACTAACAAACGTAATTGGAGTGACAAGCTCGGGGAATGCTTGTGGGCTTATCGCACTACAGTCCGTAATGCTACTAAGTGTACACCTTTCTCTCTGGTGTACGGATCTGAGGCTGTTCTCCCATTAGAGATTCAAATTCCTTCTTTAACGATAGCAATCGCTAATGAACTCACTGCTGAAAATAATGATCGTCTTTGACTTCAAGAATTGGAGGCTCTGGATGAAAAACGGTTATCTGCTCAACAGAATATTGAATTCTATCAAGCTAGAATTTCAAGGGCTTTTAACAAGAAAGTCAGAATTCGAACATTTCAGAAAGGAGAACTTGTGCTTACTGTCAGACGCCCGATGACTATGACACACATGAGTAAGGGCAAGTTTGATGCAAAATGGGAAGGTCCATTCATTGTCAATAAGATCTTTTCTAGTGGGGCTTATCAACTCACTACTCTAGATGGTAAAGCCACTATGATGCCCATCAACGGCAAATTCTTGAAGAAGTACTATGTCTGATATTTTTATCAAGATTGTCCTCCCATCACTCTCCAGCTGTTTCATTGTTCTTTCCGAAGAATCATTCTGATATCTATTATCCCCAGTGGAGATAGGTATTCTACTTTGTATCATTTTCTCAACAAATTTGATATCCAGACAATCAAGTCCACATTACCTCTAAATTTTCTATCTCAATATCATATTTATGAAAATGATATTTAGTCTTTCTGATTTCTGAGTCAAAAGATCAATGAATAAAGGCAAAAATATAAAGTGGGAAGGATATATCGTAAACAAAGTTTCTTTAAACGGAGTTTATTTGAGACAAATCCCTCAAGAAAAAAAAAGTACATCATCATGGAAGATCACTGTGATCCCTTTCATATTTGGGACGAGGACCGCATACATAATCAGCAAAAGAATTGAATACATCTTTTCCTGACCGCACCAAGAATTGATAGGCAGCCAGCCTCATTGCTTCTTCTTCTTCGGTTTCTCCTAGTTCGACCAGGAAGTCCAGGATATCTTTTGGCGGCTTGGAAGTAGACGAGCTTTCGCCCATTTCCTTCTTCTGCGGAGGTGGATATTCTTTAACACCTTCAGTAGCTTCAAGGGCGACTTCAGCCTTCTTTATGTTCTCTTCAAAAGACATTGTGGATAAAATGCGATCCTTCTATTCAAATATATGCTCTATTTATAGGCATATGGTTACAAGGATCGAAGGGACGTATTCTTTTCCGATATTCAGTTCATCCATTCATTTCTCACATTCATCCGACGTTTCACATGTTCATTAATACTTGACGGTTCGTCCGTTCATTTATTACATTCACTCGACAGTTCATCTGTTCATCGTTTCTTAACGGTTCATCCGTTCATAATCTTCTATCAGTTCATAAAGTGGGGATTCGTTATTTATCATGTTTTCATAACCTCTGAATCAATTCTGAATCTGCTTACTCATTTGTCATGTTTTGACTTCTGCATAGAAATCAATCTATTTTCTTTCGAGTTCCTATATATTATCATGTCCATAATACCTCTGATAATATCATATACTCTAAAAACAGAAAAGATGATTTTATTATCTATCATATCCATAATTCATCCACAAATACAAATCATTGAGCATAGAAGAAGTGTCATTTCCATTCCCATTTCACCACAAAAAGTCTATTACATTTTCTTAGACTTTCCTACAAATCATAATGGAAATCTATTACAAATCTTGGATTTTCATTCTATGTACAACTGAGATCTATTTCTTCTTGGATCTTCTCTGGCAATCTCGTTGTTTGTGGCAATTCCTGGGTGTCCAGCAGGAATCAAACTCTGGTCTTATCTCTCAGACGAGAGGAGAACCACAGAGTAGGGCAACACGAAAACGTGTTGCTGCTAATACAACTGGTGGATGGGGGTAACCTCTCAAGGAAGACAGGAATGTATCCAAACCTTGGGATACAATTCCTGGTTCTGCCTTCAAAGGAACTCTACTACCCGATTTCTCGGTAGTAGAGTTAACTCCACCATCCAACTCTCGTGTATAAAGGCTCTTCCTACCATCTAAGGAAGACCCTTCTATCTCACGAAGAGTTCTGAGTTGTCTGATTTACGCGTCAAAAGCGTATGAGCTCCCTGATGTGGGTGTCAGAAGAACATTGTCCATAGCATCCACATCACCAATGCCAGTTCTGAAGAAGGTTTTCAGCCAAAATTCTGCAAGAAACAGTAAAGAAAAATCAGTCAACAGAAACTGGCCAAGCAAAGACAGATGCATTCTGTTCATTTCAGGAAGATGAATTTGTCCTTAGCAAACAAAAAATTGGATGCGTGTATATTGAACTTACCGCTGAGTTTGCTGCTAAGGATTGACAGATCCATGTCTGGTAGCGTGCACAGAGATTTGACATCAGACAACATGGCTTTCCTATTTTCTTCTCATAGAAAATTCATTCTCAGAAGAGAGAAAGAAGAATGGGAAGATGAGTTTGCGTAGAGTTCATCCATCTATTTAAAGGGTCAAGTGCAGGTCTATTCTTGGAAAAGATCCGCATAAATAGCGCTCGTAAATTGTGGAATGAGTGTCACATGTACTTCGAGAGATCGTGCAACATTGGAAACAGTCAAAGAGTGCTAATTAATATTCTTCATTAAAAGGCACGCAGATCAAACACAAAAGTTGTACTTCATTCTTTAAACAGGCACTGATGGCCTTACAAAAAGACAAAAAAAGTGCAACAAAAGCGTAGAAAGTTACGCCCTATTTTCCAGAGCGGCTAAGTTTGATGCCTAACTCCTCTACGCTCTTAACTCCCAGGCGATGCAATAGAGTCTCGAGCATTTTACGCTTCTCCATAAGGCTCCGCCCATCAGAAGAAGACGAGCCATCCAATCCAAAGTAGCTCAAGAGATTCTTGGCTAGCTGCGTGGAGTCGTCCTTGAGCTCGATGACGATAGGTTCGGGTTCTTTGCCTCCAAAAGTGGGGTCACCATGGGAACAAAAGCCCAACTTGCGTGCTTCCTCTTCGGCTGCTTCCTTTGGGGTCATATTTTCGAGAGATGAATGTCAAAGCTGAGAATCTCTTCCTGTTTATATAACAGATCTCGTCGACAGTTCATATTCCACCATAAATTGGATGCAATCAGTCTCGAAGAACGAAGAGTCATTATGACATTTAATAAGTTCATTTGGATGTTTTCAAAGAACTTCGAAGTCTTTTCGACTTCCGAAAAATTTTGGAGCCATCTCAGCGTGACTTTAACTCATTTCATCATCTTTATTTTCAAAGTATTTCGAAAATATTTTATCATTTTTCGAAAACTTTGAAGGGGGTTTTGTAGGCCTCAAAAATGAAGTCACGCTGAGTTGATCAGAACAAATCACGCAGAGTGATCCGAGAAGCAGCACAAAAGATACGCTAAGTTCTGTCTGTCCATCTCCTTTAGAAATCACGCAGAGACAGCTCAGCCATACGTCAAAATCATAATGACTGACAACACAGTAGTCGAGAAACGTCTCCTCGTATGCCACGTATGCACAGAACTCGAGAGATCATCGCCGTCTTTTGCGTAATTTTCGAAATCTTTCTTAGCAAGACTCACTCTTCACCAAGTTGGCGTGACTTTGGGTCTTATCTTCATTTAATGCGGCTGACAATATAATCAATGTCAGAGATTTTGTGTCAGACGAAGCGTGCCAAATCAAGACAGCTGGCGGTTTGCGTGGATTCTGAACCTTTTCCTTCCTCAAGTTTGCGTGGATTTTTGAGTTATTCTTCTCAAAGCCTGCGTGAATTCTGAAGTATTCTTCTTCAAAGCTTGCGTGGATTTCACCTTCAACGAGTCTGCGTCAACGAAACTGCGTGGATTTTTGCCTTCAGCAAGACAGCGTGGATTTCATTTCAACTGGAGTACGTGGCAGCCATGCCACCGATCTCTCTCTCGCGTGCCCAGTAACTTGCACACGACCCATACACTAATGCCATGTGTCCAACAGTTACGGGCCACGTCCAGTAACTACTCACTAACCCTGCGTGTATTTAGAGTCTGCGTGACTTTTCAAATGCACCAGTGGTGAGGTAGTTATCTTTTCAGTTACTGTTTTGACTCTATAAATAGAGTTCTTTTTTTTATTCATTGTACAGATACATTGATATCTACTGTCAAAATTTTGAGAGCTTTTTTTCTTCGCATAGTCCAAGGGATAAAGCGATCGTCTTCTAGATCGGATTCCTACAGTTGTAATTTTCCCAGAAACACAACAAATAAAGAGAATTTCTTTATGGAAAACAAGCACCAGACTGACTTGGATCAACTTAAGTTGGCACAGAAGCAACTTGAGGGGCTGGTACCCCCAGATTAACAGGTACAGAAGATGCTATAAGCTCAAGATTTGTAACAGGGTTTACAATCAGAGGTACTGTATGTTGAGCCACCATTATGGTGTGCATGCTTGCAACCATTTCTGCCATGGTTTTCAATTTGTCTTCTAATGCAACAATTCGTTGCTCTTGGTTGGTTGACGTAGAGGCATCTTGATCTTCTGTAATGGTATATGCTGTCACTTCTCTTGCTGCTATTGATGAGATAGTTTGTTCAGAACTTTTACTATCTGCATCAAACTCTGAAAGAGAGTCCTCTCCCACATGAGTGATAGGAAGATTTTCTTAATTAAAGACACCTTGGATCAAATGACGATTTCTTGATCTAGTGTATTGAAAGACATCTTCATTGGATGCATGGATCCGGTCTAAGTATTGTTGACTGGGATTACGGGATGCATTACGTCTTGGACGTTTCCCACCCCAGTGCCTTGAGAAGTCATGTTAATAGAAGCATATAATAGTTCATCTTCGTCTTCAATTATATGTTCAGGAGTTGAAGCATAGTTCAGACGATCGAAGACAGATCGTCGAGCCGATTGGCAACAACAGTTGATGACAACTTCATGTAGGCAGTGGCGATTTGAAGCGTGATTTGGTGGTGAGGAAAACATTCTCGTAGTCTCCCGCCTTTGCGTAAGATGTTGCCGGAGATCAATTACAACCACAGGACGAGAAGAAGTCGGGGGGACATATTTCTTAATGATGTTAGGAACATGTCTCCTATTCTTCAGGTGTTTGGTTCCTTGAGTGTACAAGGATTTACTCAACTCATTAGCATAGGTAGAAGGATCTTTCTTTTCAAACTTTGACTTTTAATACAGATTGGCCTTTGGCATAGGGTTCTTGCATTTTGCCAAAGTTGATATTGGTTGACGCCTATTGAGATAAGCGCGTAAATCTGAAAATTCTGCTCCCGGTGTCTCTGTTTGTGATACCTTCAATTTTCCTTGTTTGGATCTTGAAATTTGCAAGGTAGAAAGATCTTGACCAGACCCCATAGGGGTAGGTAAGATACCTCTCTGATCAGTATTCTTTTCGGTATCAGAGGTTCGAGGACCTCTGTTTACAGGAATAGAATCTGATACATCTTCCTCTGAGTCATAGACTAGGAAAGTTTGAGGAAAGACCAAAGGGTGCTTTCCTTTGTTTTGAACAGGGTTAGCTAAGAAGCGTTCCCCTTTGTTCTGTTGTTTGATCATTTTAGGCATAGATTGTGCCAATTGAGAAAATGCCATAGGACTTTTTCCTTTGTTTTGTCTAGTGTTAGCACTAGGACATGAATTCTCTAAGTTCAGAACTTGAGAATTGGAAGAGGGTATAGCCAAAAGACTAGTTCCCTTAAGTTGCGTCGGAGTAGCAGATTTCTTGGGTTATACCATAGTCCTACGGACTACTGGTAGCACCTTGGCAGCAACTTTGGTAGATTGTGCCTCGACAGTAGCTTGAACTGACTGTGGTTTGGCAGCAATGATAGTGGTAGACTACGTATGGACAGCAGAGTGAGCAGATTGTGCCCTAGCAACAGAAACTGGCTGTACTGGAGCCACTGAGGCGGATTGCGCCTTGGTCATTGAGCACTCAAGTTGCACCTGGGCAACAACGACTGTGGGGGATTTAGGAGTCCACACAGTCCTGTTTTTAGCAATAGTCACCGCGCGCTTGTTGCTCTTGGTGTTGATCATATTCTCGTAGGCTGTCTGGTTGACTTGAACAACCAGAGTCTTCTGCGTCTTGCCGATCGACGCAATGTCACATTGAGTTGTCACTTTCTCGTCAGAGGAGAAAGTCGTCCCCAGCAGAGTCACCATTTTGTTTGCAAAAACAAAAATTTTTTTTATTCCAAACTTGTAAAAGAGTATAAAGTACAATAAATTCTGGGGAAGTACAACTTTAGGAATCTGATCAGGAGACGATCACTTTATCCCTTGGACTATGTGAACTTGAAGACTGTAGCCTCTAGAGAATGCAGCAACAATTTTGCAAGAGTTCTTGATCTCTGTCCGATGATGATTGGAAACTCTATTTATAGAGTTCAGGAAATAACTGTTTTAGCAGTTATTCTGATGTGCGCGAGGCTGGATTGCACCATACTAGATTGTGCCAACCTCCTGTTGTGCCAACTTTCATTCAGTTGTCAATCGTATACTAACTGTATTTAGACGCGTAGCATTATATGATTGAGATGCGCGTGGTCGTGTACAGGATAGTAGACACGTCTTGAGAGACTAGTGGCATGTGCGCCACGTCATCCAGCTTTAGAATGTAAGTTGTCTCAACTTTATCAGGTTGTACGAGCTTCAGTCAATAAGTCAAACTGTGCTTGATTTAAGCTGCGCCTACACACGTGGCAGCTTCTGAGTAAAAGTCATTTAGGTTGCTCCCAGGCGCAACTAAGGATTTTGTTTAGATTACGCCTGGGCGCAACTCTCGAAGTGTACAAGACAGCTGTCCACCAACTTTTCCTTGAGCGGCATAATTCACGGGATTCGAAGAGATTTTTCTCGTTCACTATTGTGTCAGTCATCAGTATGGTCAGGTAATGATGACCATTAAGTGTTAGATGCCACATAGATTTTAGCAAAAAAAGATTGGGCATAGTCTGATATTGGGCACAATCTGATCGGTGGCGCAGTCTGTTCTCCAAGCTTCATATCAGTGGCGCAACTTGATTTTTGGGGCGCAACTTGATTTTTAGGCTCTACAAATTGCTATTTGGATTCCTTCCATTTGAGGCTTTCTTTGAGTTTGACACTTAATAGGAATACCACTCAAACCCATTCTTTTTCCTATTTTCTTTGCATTTAGGGCTATATCTAGGTGTCCCCTAGCTGTCCCTAGAGTTTGGGTAAATTTCGTGTCCATTTGGAGTCCGTATCGGACACGTATCAACACCTAGGTATAGGTGTTTGATGAAATGCCGCAGAGGACATTTTTTTCCTGTTTCTGAAATATTTTTGAATGGAAATGTTTTTAAAGATGTGTCTTCTGATTTTCCTAACCTACTTTTGTATTTTTGTGTCGTGTCGTGTCCACACGAGGACACGAACACGCCCCGCACGCGGGCTAGGGATGCCCCTGCTGCCCGTGTCCTAGTTCTTCTCGTACACGACACATCTGGACACCAAAATTGGTGTGAACCTTCCCTAGGTGACTGACATCAAACCCCTAAATTTTGTGGGACCTTGTTTAGTGGTTTAGGAATCTTGCCCGCACGTATTTTGTACTGTCGTGCACAATCGGCCAGGGGGGCTCTGACACAGTGTTCGTGTCCCATCTAGACACGTATTGGACACATTGTAGGGTGACCTAACCCTAGACCTATCCTAGGCGAACCTATAGCCACGGGCACGTGTCCTAATTCGTGTCGTGTCGTGTCCACGAATGATGTTCACGCGTGCACGATACTGTCTGAACACAGTTTTGTGTCTGTGTATGTGTGGTTGTTTGGACATGTTTGTGTCCACTTGGTTGGACATAAACACTCCCTGTGACACGTACACATGTGTGACTACAATTACCAACCCTAATTTGTGTGTTAGTGTTTGATTTAGCATTCAAAAATGGGGAAATCCCTTTTTTCCTGATACATGTAGAACTGTCAGTTTGGGGTTCCTGAATTCGATTATGATTAACCTATTTTATGTGATTAAATTGTTTGTTTGTACACCTATATTAATTCGGGAAATTGCTGGAATGACAGGGTTCACATGGTAGGGATTAGTTTTCATGTTGCTCTAGTTTCAAATTGCAATTGGGCTTGGATTCATGTGACTGATACCCGTTTTTCAAACTTGAGACTGATATACATATGTACACACTATTATGACCTGGTTTAGCACACATTGTACTATTTAAATCTTACAAATTGACACACATTATGTACACAACACCCTATCTAAATTCCTGTCATATGTATCCTATTTACACTGTTCCTGGAAAATTGAAATTTATGGTTTACATTACAAGCTTGAGAGTTGATTGCCATGGTATTTTCCCAAATTGTTGGTTAGACTACAATGTCATTCCTATATCTAACTGAGAACTGAAACCTTGGTTACATTACAAAATCTGAGATTTATATTCACATCTACACACACTGATTTTTCCCCCTTGTATACACTCAGGCACTTACATAAATCTAAACATGAGAACTCTAATGTACACCCTAGCACACCATCTACACTCACACTATTTTGTAAAATCTAGGAACACTTTGATGCTCAACTATACACATCACATGTTTATATACCACACTCCCACACATTGATGATATGTACACACATCTATACACACTCATGCACTTACACTAAAAACTGAGAAATCTGAGACACACATATTATGACAAGTCCACACACAAAACCTGGGAATATTACACACATACTAGCTCACTTACACCATATCACTCACACACACATTGATACATAACATTTACACACACACATAAGCATGACCCCCCTATCTTTTATATGTGTACATATATATATATAATATATATACCAATGTGGTATATGTAATATAATATAAATATTGCATTTGTCTATATAAATAGTATGTATATAGACATATGGGAATTGGTATGTATATATATGGTACTTGGTATATGTGTTGCCTAATATATGAATTTGGCTCATGGCCTGTGTAGTGTAGCCTATGGTATCCTTTGTGTAGTCTTGTGTATATGGAATATATACACATGAGTTGGGTTATGTAAACTTGTGTGACTTGAATGGTGTATGCTTACTAGGATAGCCCTGGTTAGGCCTAGTGAGACTTGATTGGGTCTAGGTTGACCTAGTTGACCTAGCATTGACTAGTTAGTTGACTGAAGTTGACCAGGGTTGACTTTAGTCTAGAATTGACCCAACATCATGTAGAATGCATTGTAATGTTACATTTTACCATTCTGGTCTTGTTATGACTTGTGTTGCTCTGATTAGGAGACAGACACCACTCCTCAGACAATATTTCACCTTGGGCTTTCAGATATCAGACGAGTACATTCGCTGACCATTTCATACTTGCTAGGAGTATTTTCTTGCTCTAGATTATCTTACTTGATGCAGACACGATGGAAACACGGATTAGTACTATATGGATCTTTTCATACGATGTTATCCCCCTCGGGAGCATCAGATACATCATGTCATATGCGTTTCACTTTCATCATGTATTCTTGTGCTTTCACCATTCATGTGCACTCTCGTGATTCATGTACTCTCATGTTCACGGAGCCCCCATGTTTATATTCATGTGCACCCATTTATGGGCCCCCATGTGAAATTATGTACAATAACATAACTTGAACGGATCCTTGTGTATTGACTGGGGTACGGGGGAGTATAAATAGTCATGTGGATAATTTTCAAAGTAGTGTAGCTATATACAACCTCTCATGTTTATTATCAAGCCGTTCACATGTCTAGCTTGTACTCTAAATTACTAGTTCACTGTAGCTCTTTACTTATAGTAGATATTTCATTACAGTCTTCTCTTTTACTCATGTATACTCTTCAGCGTTTCATGTATCTTACTCTATTGCCTGTATTATATTCCTGTCATGATATGAACTGCGTGAGATGTACTGTGCTCGCTCCAGTCCTGACTGGACCTGTTGAAATATTACAGATGATTTTGAGGAGTTGTGTCCCACCTATTATGTAGCAGGCCTAGACGACACATGCGAGCTGGACCCTCAGGAGGACCCAGCACTTGCAGACGATACTACCCCTATAGACTAGGCTAGTTAGCTAGACTAGTTCTATTATCATTTTGTCTATGGGATACACTTGTATATATATATTTGGAGATTGTATTCTGGATTGTGGAGTTGTCTATCTTAGACTTTTAGCACTCTCTTATCTGTATTTATCATCTGTGGATTCTGTGTTATCATCTATTCTATCTTACCGTACTTTCTTTCTTAGTTGTGATTGAGTTGTACTTTATTATGTCACCTCCATTCGGAGTGTATAAAATGTACATGTACCTTATAACTATTAGATGTATGTGACCTAGGACAGCGTTCTACCGCCTACACTGTGACATAGGCTGGACGTACCCACGTCTCGTGCCCTTACACTGGGTGCGTGTCGTGACACTCCTCGTCCAGATGCCTAGCTGTCCGGAGTTAGTAGTGAATCCTCGACATCGTAGCAATGCAGGAGCACTCTTGTCTCCGCCATAGCACCAGAGTAAGCCATCAGCCCTTTCTTCTTCTTGCTTCTTCCTCAATTTTTCCTCACAGTGCCTCACTGATCTCATCACCGCCGCAGATGATCATCCGCCACCGCCAGATGATCGAAACCCCTTGATCTTACCGGATTTGAAGGTTCCTCCATTTCGGAGCTCGATCTCACCGTCGCACCACGTCGAAAAGCCCGATCTGCCACCGTAGTAGCACCACAAGATCGCCGATGCGTCGCAGTCGCTGCACCACCGCTGAAGCCGACCCTCGACCTCTGCAGTCGGTTCTTCATGATTCGAGTCATCGCTTCGAGAACAACACCGACTCCTCATCAGCATCACCTAGACTATCGACCCTCCTTGGGTTTTCAGCCGCCTCGTCTTAGACCAAGCCTTCCACAAAGATCGAGCACGCCTCCTCGGTTCTCATGTACCTCTTCGATCGACGAGTTGCCTCTTCGAGAACAACACTGACGCCTCGATCTCCGTCGCCGATGACCTCTTCTCGTGTCTTGAAGAGACGCCACCGACTCAGCACCGCCTTTGCCTAGCCGAGACGACCAAGCTAAGTTTCTCCATCTTCTCATTCTTTCTCTTTTTCTTCTTATTGGGTTAGAAAGAGAAAATGAATTAGGGTTTCGTAGTTGAAGGAGTAAGACGGTGAGGAAAAGAACTGGAGTGACGAAGAAAGGGAAGATGTAGAGTTAGGTCTTGATGGAGGAGGAGTGAACTAGGGTTTCAGTCAGATATGGTCATGTTTGGGAAAAAAGACATTAGAGTTAGGGTTTGGGAGTGCACAGCGAGCGGGAGAAGAAGGAGAGTATATGTTACAGGTTTTTTTTTTCTGTTCGACGACTGTTTGGGAAGAGAAGGAATGAGAGAAGAGAGAAGAAGAAAATGATTATAAGTTAGGGTTAGGTTTTGAAAGTACGGGTCAGGCTGGACTATAACGTACGAACTGGGATGGGATTATTATGTTGGTAATATAAATAAAAAAAAAAGAATAAGAAACAACAACAGTAGCAGTAGACTGGGCCGAGCCCAAGTCTGTCTGCACTGGGTTTGAACAAAGTTCAGGCTGGCTAGTGGTAAAATAAATGGGGCTGTGTGAATTTGTTAATGGAGAGGGTTAGAAAGAATAGTAGGGGTAGGCCGGGCCAAAAAGGACCTGAGCCATAGTAGAAGAAATAAGGAGAATAAGAATAATAATAGTAGCTATAACAGTAATAGGTTGGACGATTTTGGGTCTGTGATAGAGAAGAAAAATAGATGGCTGGGCTTTAATTATTGTTATTACTGTTGATTGTCAAAAAAATTTCTTTATGTTCCTTAGTCAATGTTAGTAGTTAATATTACATATTTTATAGTTACGTGTTAAATACTTTTTTTTGAGGTATCATTTCTCCAAGTCGGGCCGGGGATATATAAGCCACCCAGCCACTTGAGGGGGGATTCAAACCCAAGACCTGTGCTTGGCCGCCCCCTCCCCCATTCTGCCACTAGGCTAGTGCCTTGGGGACATGTGTTAAATACTTAAGTTGATATGTACTTATATCCTAGCTACTATTATTTTAATGAAATTATTTTCTTGCTATTTTGTATGGTATTTAGTTATATATATATATATATATATATATATATATATATATATATATATATATATATATATATATATATATATATATATATATATATATATATAAGTACTTAGAGTTATACTATGGATAAATAATTAGCTAGTGGTTTATGGTTGGAAGTAAAATGTTATCTAGTTAACTTATTAGCTAGTTTCTATATATAATTTGTTTATTGATAGCAATATATATAGTTGGCTAGTTTGCGATATTTAGCTAATTAATATTGTTTAGAACCTAACAAACTTGTACGTATACTAGGTGGACGTAGACATCTCTATTCTCCTATTCTTGATCACCTAGAGTAAGGCAAGTACTTATATGCTTTTGACTCATTTACTTCATGTCATGTTCTTTTCATATTGGACACACGTTGTTACACGATATGGTCCATATTTTTGGTTCATGATCTTTACTGGTATCTGGGAGAGTGGTACTACTATAGATATGTGACCAAAGCCCAACTTAGAACATTGTATGATAGCTTAGGTCTCACATCGTGCATATGGGATTCGAAGCTGTACCATTACTTGTGCTTCATGATCTTTCCCTAGCTCGTCACATATTCTAGTAGCTATTTTAAATCACATGTCAGGATCTTTTGCTACATGTTTCTTTTTCAGTTTAGATTATGCATTTATAGTTTCATGTTTATCATGTTTCATTATTCCTTTACTAGTTCACATGTTGTAAGTGTTTTATTATTATAGATTGAACTTTTCTCCGCTCCTGACTGGATATGTTGCAGGTGAACTTGAGGATTACTGTCCAACCTTTATGGGCCAGAGCCCGAATCCTCAGCTAAGCATGATGGAGCCATGACTCATGACCTAGGAGCTGCAGGGATTTAGCTTTAGTTTATTCTCCTAGATTTGTATAGTAGACTCTTTATAGTTGGATATTTGTATTGTGAGGATTTCTGTTACCGTATTTGTCTCCAGTATTATTATTTCTTTTAAAGTTGTAATAATGAGTAGTAGTATAGTGATTCTCTGGGACATATAGATGATGTGATGTTTGACTTTTATGATATTTACTTGGAACTTTCCTTATAATTGTACAGCTTACTAAGTTGTGCCTTCCAACGTAGGCTGGCCGTGTCCGACTCATATCGGATTATTCGGGAGCAGGTCGTGAAATGTAGCCACGAGGGGTTCTTTTAAGGGTTTTGTTTGATATATTTTTAGGTTATTATTCGATTAACAAATAATAAAAATATATTTCCCTACATAGGTTCATGTCGCCGAACATATAGTGTCTTTCTGCTACATCTATCATTAATGTCGCCGAACATATAGTATCTTTCTGTACCATGTACCACATGTCGCATAACATATAATATCTTTATGCGACATATAGATGTCGCGATATTTATAGGATTTTTGTGGGCCTGGTATTTCGATTCCCTCCAATGAAATTTATGTGGATTCAGCGACATACTAGAACTCGTGTCGCCAATACATGTAAAAATAGCTTTTAGAGACATAAAAGACCCTATGTCGCTAAAATATGTTGCTAAAAATGCAATTTCTTATAGTGCATATTCGAATTAGGCTGGAGTCCACTTGATACGTAGCTAACATATTTACGTATCATGGTCCTACGTATTTTGGGACTGGGGCGTTATAGCATATATATCCTGCATTGGCACCGATATTTTGAAAACACAGGTGTAGGCAACTCTAGAGGGGGGTGAATAGAGTTTGTGTCGATAATCACCAAATAAAATTAACTCTATATCACCTCCACAAAATAACTATCAAGATAGTAAATAAATCAGAAATAAATGCGGAAGAAAATAAAGATCAGAAGAGCATTCGCAGACACAGCAGTTTTAACCTGGTTTCCCTCGTGGAGGACTAGTCCAGGCCTGAGAACTCTAGCTCAGGATTCAAATCCACTATTTGTGAAATAGTAGTTTACAACCCATGCCTTTTCTTCAGAAGAGCACGTCAACTTCTTACAGAGGATCGCAGTGGCGATTTGCTTGGATTTTTCCAAGCGACTTGGAATTGTCCAAGTGACTTTTCTTTTCAACTCTTGCACAAAAACTTCTAGCTGAATCGCACTTGAGCACCTTGGGACTTAGGAAGTTTTGTGGCTAGTAGATTGGAAGAGTAAGGCTCTTGACTATATAGGCTATGTAAGAGAAGAAGAATAGAAGAGTGGATGGTTTCAAATGAGAGAAACCAAGGCCTATTTATAGGGTTCGGGACAAGCAGAATTCGGCCAGAATTCGGTATGGATAATTCAAATTTTTGGCCGTTGGACAGCTTGTAGCAAGCAGGCCCTAAAAATCAGGGTGCTGGAAATCAGGGGACAGAGTTCGGCCCGAACTCTGTGTGGAGGCAGAGTTCGGCCCGAACTCTGTCTCCAGCAGACAGAATTGGTCCATTGGGCTTTTGGACTTTGTGGAGCTTGGGCTTGGTTCAGGAATTGGTCTGTTGTATGGTAGAGCTTTGGAGAGATATGCTAAGGGTTGAGATGACTCAGTACGACTCAACGTACACATTCTCCTAGACTCAATAAATTGAAGATTACAGACTTAGAACAAGTAGGAAAACCAAGAGCCCTTTGATGATGCCTTTCTTCTGATATTTGAGCAGCCCTGAAGACGTCTTTTTCCCTGACAGCAGTCGTCCAAAGATATACAGATCTGAAAATCTGAATACCTTTCGGGGGCTTCGCCCCCGAACCCCCGACGGGGGGCGCTGTCCCCTCGACCCCTGTCCACTGACCGGGCAGCGGAACCCCCGATGCGAGGCCCCGGATAGGTCGCTAGGCGGTTCGGAGAAATCTTTTTGTATGACGCCGTCTTCGCTCCATCATTAATTCTTCATTGCCTATGTCCTGTTTGATCATGTTTGATCATGCTTACTGCATGTCTACAAATACATGTTAGGCCAGCAAAATATGTTGCAGTACGATACAAGCATAGCAATATAATACAGGACAATTAGGACATTGCTAAGTTTAAGTAACAACATGATAGCATGTTAGGCCAACAAAATATGTTGCAGTACGATACAAGCATAGCAATATAATATAGGACAATTAGGACAATGCTAAGTTTAAGTAGCAACATGATAGTGAGTATATGAATATTAGTGACATCATTATGTTAAACTTAACTGATTAGCCATATTCAAAAACACAATATAATCATTAGGCCAACATATTTGATTAGCATACTTTGATTTATTTCTCTTAAGATTCGGAATGAATACGAAATACGATGAAAGCGAACAATGAAAGCCAATCATCAAAAAACCAACACGAAAATGTATTCATGAAAATCAAGCAACGAAAATATCCAACAAAAACTAACTCATTTAAATAGAAGCCGATCCATTAGTCGAAAATGTTTATTGCATTTTGTCTGTGATCAAACAATACCGGCAAAGGTTTCCCCAATGACTCATTCAAGACTGAGTAAACAAGCAGTAGGTATTACATAGTGAACCGCGAGGATCGGGACAATACATAATTACCCACCAAAAGAGAGTTTTGTCCACAAAACTTAAAACTAAACTCACCTCCATTGAGGTCTTGATCACGTTAAATTGTCAACATTTTGTAAACTCGGGGCCTCCGCAACTGCTCATTGTACGGATTGTCTCGTATCGGCGGTGCATGCTCCACATTATCATCACGGTTCTGTGCCATATTTTTTTTTTTGAACAGTTCTTGATAATGTGGTCTTGACTACCACAGTCAAAACACATTTTGTTGGCAAAACAACATACATCCTAAGTGTGTCCACAACGACCATAGAAGGTACACTATACTCTCCGGTGCTGTTCATTGTGTCTTTTTTTCTCCATCATGGCATATTTTTATAGATTGATTACGACCAGCCTCTCTGGTGAACTACTTAGGCTTAACTGTTCCATCTGTACCGTCGCCTCAATGGCATTGGTATACAACTCACACTGTAAGAACATCTTATTGAATATCATCATTCATATCCTTAATGAATCGGTTCATGCGAGTCTTCACATTAGGGATCATCGAGCCAGCAAACTTGGCAAGTTTGGAAAATTTTGACTTATAATCCTCAACGGACATTCTTCCTTGTTTCAGTGCCATAAATTCGTCTTTTTTTTCTTGATTGACTGCAGGAGGAAAATACTATTCTCGAATGGCATTCTTAAACATAGTCCAGTAATCTTTTCGTCTCTAGTCTTGGCACGTAGTTCTGGCTTCTTAGCTTCCCACCAGTCATCTACTCACAATCGCAGCTATAGGGCGGCACAGGCCACCTTCTTGCTACTAGGAACTCTAATGAATAAGAACAGATGCTACATCTTCTTAATCCAGTCCATCACCTTATTTGGTGACGTCCTGCCCTCGAATTTTGGAGGTTTTATACTCAAAAAATTGATGGCTCAAATAATGATTTCTTGTGAGCCTGTTACTATTCGTCGGCATCCACGGGCACAATCTCATGTAGGTCCTAAAAAATGAAGTTGCACACATTAACAAAGTCAGAAAAGCAAGAAATTCAACTTTCAAATGAACTGCACAGACATCAGATTGCGCATCATATAGACTGCGCAGACTAGACTGCGCACACTCTCAAGCGCGCAGGCTGACGTGGCAATGTCATCATTACCTGACACAATCAAATCTTCTGACAGCTGACAGCACGAAGAACGAGGAGACTATTCGTTTATTGAGCCGCATAGCGCTCGAGAACGACTGGACAGCTGGCAGCGCAATCGGTCAACTACTGTGTGCGCAGTCCATGCCTGCACAATCCGATGCCTGCACAATTTAGATTACGCACTCCATCATGGTAACTGATAAAGTACACGTGGCACTCATGCCATCAATTGCTCACTACGTGGCAACTGTCTATGTACGATCATGCGTATTTCAGTCAAAAGATGCCATGTGTCCAAGACAGTTGGCCCATGATCCAACAACTGCCTGCGCAGTTCACTGTTGCGCAATCCAATTACTGCGCAATCCGTCATACACAGTCCAGAATAACTAAAAGTTAGTTATTTCTAGAACTCTATAAATAGAGTTTCAAGTCTTCATTCATGGGGAGGAGATCATAGAGAGATCAGACATAAAAGTTCAGAAATCAGAGAGTTCAGGAGTTCTTGCCAAAGTGCCGCTGCATTCTTCCGAGGCTTTTGCCTTCAATTCTCCGAGGCTTTTGCCTTCAAGTCAACTTCAGAGGCTATCGTCTTCAAAGTTCACATCATCCAAGGGATAAAGCAATCGTCTTCTAGATTGGATTCCTAAAGTTGTACCTTTTCCAGAATTCTTGCAATCTTTACAAAGTTTGTATCAATAAAGTTTCATACTTTTGTTTTTGTAAACAAAATGGCGACTCTGCTGGAGACGACTTTCTCCTTCGACGAGGAAGTGACAACTCAATGTGACGTAGCGTCTATTAGAAAGACGCAGAAGACACTGGTTGTGAAGATCAACCAGACAGCCTACGAGGCCATGATTACCTCCAAGACCACTCCTCGTACTGCAACCACTTCTGCCACAAGAAAAGTGCGCCCAGTGTGGGTTCCAAAGACTGCTGCGCAGTCTATTGATGCTGCCAGCAAGACTCCTGTGCAGTCTGCCAGCAAGACTGCTGTGCAGTCCAAAGCTTTTGTCATCAAGCCTGCTGCACAATCTGTCTCAACTAATGCTGCGCAATCTCTGTTGCCAGTATACAGAGTACTTTATATGCTGCCTTGGCTAAGTGCAAGACTCCTATGCCTCTGGCGCAGTTGGCTGCCAATCTCCCTACGCAAACCAACACTCCAGCAACTAGAGTCCACCCTAAGCATTCTGTGGCAAGAACTCCTGATACGAAAACCACAGTTTCTGTGGCCAGAACCAATTCACTTTCTGCCAGATCAACCCATGCGCAAAGCATGCCTGCACAATCCAAGAGTGACAGCCTTTTGGCTAAACTCTCTTCTTCTCATAGCAAAGGAAAAAGCTCTGCTCCTCCTCTCAAGCACCCTGTTGCTCATGTGCAATCCACTGTGGGTAGTCCTTTGGCTATTCCTCTTCCTTCTCAAAACAAAGAAAAAGGCTCGTTGGTCTTTTCTCAAACTTCCTTGTCGCATGACTTGGAAGATAACAGAGGGAAATGCTCTTTAGCTAACCCTTCTTCACAAAACAGAGGAAAAGGCCCTTTGGTCTTTTCTCAATCTTCTTCGATTTTTACTGTAGAAGATCAATCTGAATGTGCCTCGGCACCAGTCAGTACTAGAACTCTGTCAAACAAGGATTCTTCTTTCCTTCATGACAAAAGAACTTGTACTGATCAAAGAGGTATTCTGCCTACTCCGGTAGCAGAGTTCTAAGATCTCCAAACTCTTAAAATATCCCGATCAAGATAGGGAAAATTGCTGGTATCTCAAACAGAAACCCCTGGGGGTGAGTTTGCAGATCTAAGGACTTATCTCAACAGGCCTACTTCGGTGAAACGCAAACAGCCAATGCCGAAGATCAAACATCAAAAACAAACTTCTAAGGTCAAAGATCCTGATACTTATGCCAATGAGGTGAGCACTTCCTTGTACACTCAAGGGACGAAACATTTGAAGAACCGGAACCATATTCCGAATATTGTCAAAGAACAGATCCCTCAAACTTTTGATCTCCGAGAACATCTTAGACAAAAGCGGGATAACATCTCAACACCTCCAGTTCAACCATCTGATCATTATTGCAATCACAAAGTCATCATCCAATGTTGTTGTCAAACAACAAAACGATCTGTCTTCGATCGTTTGACTTTTGCAAACTCTGAAGTAGTGTCAGAGGAAGACGAAGTCTTGTACGCTTCTGTCAACATGACTTCCCGAGACACTGGGGATAGAAAGTGCTCAAAGCACGGCAAACCTCGCCGACCAAGCCAGCGGTATCTAGATTTACTTCAAGAACCTTCTGAAGGAGTATTTCGACATACTCGTTCCCGAAGCCGAGATATAATCGGTCAAAGGAATCTTCCTCAAGATCCTTCGGGTTATCTTCCTACTTCTCAGTCAGGAGACGATTCTTTCTCCGATTATGATACATACAGCGAAAGCTCTGAACAGACAGTATCTTCCACTGTACCAAGAGAAGTGACAGCTTATGTTGTCAATGAAGATCCAGATGCTTCAACTTCTACAAATCAGGAACAGCGAATCGCTGCACTTGAAGACAAGCTAAAAACCATGGCTAAAATGGTTGCTAGTATGCATTCTATCATAGTGGCACAACATGCCACACCACCGACTATACCTACTGCTAGTCCTGAAATCATAGCATCATCGGTACCTGTCAATGCTGGGCTGGGGGTAGTGTCTCCTTAAATGCCTCCTGTACAAGTACAAGTTCAAACTACACCTAGTCAGTCAGGGGCTGGGGGTAGTGCTTACAACGCTGTTCCTCCTTCTACTACTCTGACTCAACCTGCTCCTTCTTCATCATCTGAGGATGCCAATGAAGCTGTCAAACTCTTGCGAACCCAGTTCGAAGCCTTCAAAGAGAAAGACAACTTGCAAAGATTGGGGATCAAGCAGCCCTATCCAGTTGAATGGAAAGAAGTCCCGTTCCCGCCAAAGTACAAGATCCCAACGATCTCTTTGTTTGATGGCAGTACTTCTCCTAGCCAGTTCATCAATCATTTTAAGGTAATGACCGTTCAACTCCAACCAAATGACGCTCTTCTTACCAGAGTGTTCGTCGGTTGTTTAGCCGGTGTAGCATACGACTGGTACAGAAGTTTGCCCAATGGTTGTATCACTTCCTTCTCAGGTCTCAAGCAAATCTTCCTGGAACGGTTCTATGAAGGATTCAACGACATGACTATGTCGATTCTCAACAAAATCAAACAGAAACACAATAAAACTGCTGAGAGTTTTATCGAACGGTTCCGCCGTGAAGCCTTGAAGATGCCTCCTGGAACTCCAGCTGCTGTCACTATTGATACTTGTAAGGCAAAACTTTTGTCTATCATCAGTATGTGGACAGGATCTACTCAGTTCCAAGATTAGCCCTCTTTCATTATCAACGCAAAAGCTGCTGAAGTTAGCGCTGACAAGTTCAAGCAATTGGGGGTACAAATGTCTAACCCCGACCGGGATGAACACTAGACATCAGGTGGTGGCAACTGCCAGAACAACCGCAAAGCAAAAAAAACTTTGAACATCAATCTGAATAAGAATAAAGAATCCTTGGCTGTCAATGTGGCTCCGCCTACATCTACTTCCACTCCTTCTACACCTCCACCGAGGGAACCTCGTCCGAAAGTAGAATATTCCTTCGACGAGAATGACACTGCAAGCATCTTTGATTGCTTACTTAAAAGTAACAAGATTCAGCTCCAGACCCAAAGAAACCTGATGAAGTCGGTAAAACAGATCATCCTAAATATTGTGTTTACCACAGGTTCATTGGACACCCTACTCGAGCATGCTACGTGCTCAAGGGCAAAATTCAAGAGCTTGTCAATGCTGGTGTTGTTACTCTGCAGCAAGACGAGAAGACTGTTACTGCAAACATGGTTTCTGTCCAGTTTGGTGACTTCCCTCCGCAGATGGTACAGCACGATGTCATTCCTATTCCCAAAGCTACTCTTGAGATTGAGAATCTCCCGCCTCCACCAAATGAAGGTCTCATTCCCTTGTCTCTTGACAATGGCGAAATTATGTGGATCCATCCAGATCTTGCTTCAGAGTTCGAAGTTTCCTCTTCTTCTAAGAAGAAAGACCGCTCCAAAAGCAAGATAAAGACTTGCAACATGGTGTCTTTTGACCCCATAGTTGACAAAGAAATTCTATTGGGCACCAGATCAGGAAAAGCCTATCTGAAGGAGTATCCTGAAACTCAAGAGAATCCCACCTCTTCTTCTGAACCTGCTCCAGTACAAGCTACTTCCTCTGAAGAGATTCCTTCCACATCCTCACCAGTTGTAGTACCTATTCCTCCCAAGCCGGTGGTTGCTGACAAAGGCAAGCAACAAGTCCGCTTTGACAAACCCCTGAATAAATCATCTCCTACAGGACTTGAAAAGCCGTACAACTTTGATATATTGGCTCAACTAGCCAATACACCAGTTAGGCTATCAATCTTCAAGCTCTTGTGCCTTTCCAAAGAGACTCGAGAAACTCTGAGTGAAGCCCTGATGCAGGCTGAAACTTGCCTAACTCTTCTCAAAAAGCCGGAAGCAGAACCGGTCTCTTGTCGCCATTGTCACAGCGTATTAGAGTTGATTCCAAACATCACTTTTACTCAGGATGATATGCTGCTAGAGGATAATAGACATGATCGTCCTCTCTACTATACAGGGTATGTCGATTCGATGAAAGTCGATCGTATCCTGATAGATCCAGGGTCTGCTCTCAGCATCATGCCAAAGACGATACTGGACGCATTGAAGATACCAGTGCATAGTCTTTCAAGCACAATCACCACTATCTTAGGATTCAACCAAGGAAGGAGTGAACCTTTGGGTAAGATTCGCCTAAAACTCCAAATAGGTAATCTTCGCACAAAGGTGACCTTCTATATCATCGATAATCATGGTTGTTCTTACAACGCTCTTCTGGGAAGACCCTTCCTCCATGAACACAATGTTGTTCCATCGACCCTTCATCAATGCTTTAAATATATCGATGACAAAGGAGAAGTTCACAAGGAAGTTGCAGACCTTTATCCTTTCAAGGGTGTCGAAGCATACTGCAACGATGCTCGTATGTACAAGGAAGAATTTATGAAAGTGGTATTGGCCATAGATACTGAAGAAGACCAAGAAGCAGTACCCAATGACACTCTCATCATACCTGTCAAAGGGCGTGTTTCTCATCCTCAGTCTTCTCAACCATTGGCTATTCACTTGCCAATTCAGAAGAAACCGGTTGATGGCGATCAAGAGCTCACCTCTTCTGAGCTACTTGTTATCGACTTACGTCGTAACAAGGACAAAAAGCTGCTCACTTCTTCTGAGCCACTTTTTGTTGATTTAACTCACAACAAGGAAAAAAGGGAGCTCACCTCCTCTGAGCCACTTGTTATCGACCTCCGTCGTAACAAGCCTCCTCCACGTTCTTTTTCTCCCGCTCTTGTAATCAATTTGACCAAGCCTGCTAAGGCTAAAGGTCCTGTTGTAAATACAAATATACAAATCAATGAAAAAGCATCTACTTTCCAGTATACTGATGTTATTTATCATACTAAATGCTATTTGGATATGTTAGATAGCTTCAAATCATTTACAATGGGAGTTGTACAATCTCTTCAAACAGAAGTCTCATTTGAAGATCCAGATGATTCTTACCGTATTGTTCCTGCTCGAAAGAAAGGTGAAAGTCCAATACTTTTTAGTAAAGGACCGAAACAACAATTCAGCTATACGGATGACAACAAACTTAACGATACAGGACATCTCCAACTCCGTCGTTACAGTCAACAATCAAAAGACATCATTCGTAAGATGGGTTATGACATTAAAAATGGCCTCAATTACGGCAAGGGTAGACGAACTCCTATCCATACGACTGTCCCAAAAGGAAAGTCGGATATGTATTACAGCAAGACCAAAAGAGGACTCGGATATGCTTCTCCTCCAATGCTATCCCCAGCAGTTTCTGACTCTGATAGCGAAGAACGCTCTAACTCTTCTGATTCCAGATCATGGGATTCTGATACCAGTATTGGTGAAGTACATCGTGTGATTGTATCTTCTAATATTGTCTCCGCTGAACTTCCAGAAGACTATGATGAGGATGTTGAGGAAAATCTTGAAACAGATCCTTGGGCTCAACAGATGGACAATCAGTGGGTACTCAGATTTGAGCAAAGAGAACCTTCTACCAAAGATCAATTAGTTCAAATTGATGTAGGAGAAAACGGGTCACCTCGTCCAATATTTATCAGTAAAAATCTTCCAGAAACAGATAAACAAGAGTTGATTCTTCTTATCAAAGAATACATTGATGTCTTTACCTAGAGTTATGAAGACATGCCCGGTCTTGATCCCAAAGATGCTACTCACAAACTGAACATTTTACCCAATGCAAAATCAGTCAAACAGCAACAACGACGGTTCAAACCGGAAATAATGGACGCAATCGATGATGAAGTCAAGAAGCTTATCGCTTGTAGCTTTATTCGAGAAGAACAACATCCTGATTGGGTAGCCAACGTTGTTCCAGTCCTAAAGAAAATCGGCAAAGTCCGAGTCTGCATCGACTTTCGGGATCTCAATGAAGCATGTCCAAAAGATGAATTTCCTCTCCCTATCACGGACGTCATGATTGACAATACCTGTGGGTTTGAGCGAATATCTTTCATGGATGGATTCTCCGGGTACAATCAAATTCGGATGAATCCCGAAGATGAAAAACATACTTCTTTTCGTACTCCTCGTGGAGTCTACTGTTACACAGTAATGCCATTTGGTCTCAAGAACGCTAGTGTAACTTACCAATGGGCTATGAGTACTATTTTTAAAGATCATCTTCGCAAAACAGTCGAATGCTATGTTGACGATATTGCCGTCAAAAGTCGTCTGAAAGAAGATCACATTCACGATCTGAGAACTATCTTCAATCTCATGCGCCAACATCAGCTCAAGATGAATCCCACCAAGTCATTCTTGGGTGTCTCTAGTGGTAAGTTTTTCGGCTTCGTCATTACCTCTAAGGGTATACACGTGGATCCCGAGAAGATCAAAGCCATTCAAGAGATGCGTCCTCCACGCAACCTAAAAGAGCTACGAGGATTCCAAGGTCGACTTGCGTACATCAGGAGATTCATTTCGAACTTGTCTGGACGCTGCAGACCATTCACTCAACTAATGAAGAAGGGTGTATCTTTCATTTGGACCGAAGAATGTCAAAAAGCATTCGATGACATCAAACGATATCTCATGAACCTACCAGTCTTGGTGCAACCAATCTCAGGCATTCCATTCTTAATGTAGGTCTGTGCTATGGATCATTCATTGGGTGCTTTACTTGCCCAAAAGAATAAAAAGGGTCATGAACAGGCCATCTACTACCTCAGCCGTACTATGATTGGTGCTGAACACCGTTATAGTCCGATCGAAAAAGAATGTCTAGCTCTTATGTTTGCTGTTCAAAAGACGAGACATTACATCATTGGCCAAACTATTCATGTCATATCTCGAGTTAATCCTCTTCGGGTACTCATGAAGAAGCCCAGTACACTCAACTCTCGGTTGGCTACATGGGCCATTTTGCTAGCTCAATATGACATGGTGTATGTTCCTCAAAAGTCTGTCAAAGGTCAAGCACTGGCAGATTTCTTGGCGGCTCATCCCATGCCAGAAACATCCAAGCTTTACAATGAAATTCCAGACGAGACATTGGAAGTTAACATGATCTCTGAAGAATTTCCAACCTGGCGTCTATTCTTCGATGGTGCATCCAGGATCGGACCAAATGGTGCCATTATAGCAGGAGTCAGAGTTGTTCTCGTTTCCCCAGACGGATCGACCATCCAAAGAGCTTACTCTCTAGATGAACCCTGCTCCAACAACGTAGCAGAGTACAATGCTCTACTCATCAGCCTTCAATTAGCCAAGCAATTGGACATCGAATATCTCGAAGTTTACAGTGATTCTAAGCTGGTTGTCAACCAGGTTAGAGGAACCTATGAAGTCCGCCATCAAGATCTGGTGCCTTATCATGAAGCAGCAATCAACATGGCTACATTATTCAAAGCTTTCTTCATTGACTATGTTTGTCGAGCTTGCAATACCGAAGCAGATGCCTTAGCCAACCTTGCAACTATCCTAGCCATCCCTATCAAAAGACAGCAGGTGGTGGTTATCTCTAACCGAGAATTGTTCTGCATTGAAAACAATCGTAATATTGAGTTCAATAACTTTGTTGGAGACAATGTTATCGATGAAGACTGGAGAACTCCTTTCATCGACTTCGTGGTTTATGACATACTCCCCGAAGATCCTAAGGAGGCTACGAGTATTTGACGACGATCTCTCCGATTCTACTACAATCAAACCACCAAAACTCTCTATCGGCAGACTTATGACGGTCTTCTTCTACGCTGTCTTGCTGGTGATGAAGCAAAACAAGTGTTGCGTGAAGCTCACAACGGTGTCTGTAGAGCACATCAACCCGGTCCTATGCTACAGGATCATATTCGGCGAATGGGTTACTATTGGCCCTCTATGGTATCAGATGCCATTGAATATGCAAGAAAATATCGTGCTTGTCAAATCCATGCCGATTTTATTCATCAACCATCAGAATTTCTGCATCCGACTACTGCTTCCTGGCCTTTTGAAGCTTAGGGTATGGACATTATAGGTCCCATTAATCCTCCTTCTTCTAGAGGACATCGGTTCATACTAGCAATAACCGATTACTTCTCTAAGTGGGCTGAAGCTATACCTTTGGCTGAAGTCAAAACCATCAGCATTATCAACTTCGTCAAATACCATGTCATCTACAAATTTGGTGTACCTCGAAGAATCATCCACGACAACGGACCTCAATTCATCAGCCAAAAGTTTACCAGATTCTGTGATGATCATCGGATTGACAATGTTGCTTCTACAACCTACAATCCTGCTGCTAATGGATTAGCTGAAGCCTTCAACAAAACCATTATCAAGCTCCTCAAGAAGTTTGTATACACTAACAAACAGAACTGGAGCGAGAAGCTTGGTGAATGTCTTTGGGCCTACCGAACTACGGTCCGCAACCCTACAGGCTTTACACCTTTCTCTTTGGTGTATGGTTGTGAAGCTGTTCTTCCCCTGGAACTTCAAATTCCTTCTTTAAGGATTGTCATTGCTAACGAGCTCACTACAGAGAACAATAACCTTCTTTGACTTCAAGAATTAGAGGCACTCGACGACAAGCGGTTAATGGCTCAGCAGCACATTGAGTTATACCAAGCTCGTATCTCTAAACTTTTAATCGCAAAGTTAAAGTTAGAGCCTTTCAACAAGGAGAACTTGTTCTAACGGTCAGACGTCCTATGACTATGACTCACATGAGCAAAGGCAAATTCGACGCGAAGTGGGAAGGTCCCTATGTTGTAAGCAAAGTGTTCTCAAATGGAGCCTATCAACTCTCAGAGCTCGATGGTCGAATTGCAATGATGCCTATCAATGGCAAATTCCTTAAAAAGTACTATATATAAATGTAAAATGCTTGTAAATCATCAGACAAGTTCAAGTTCATAAATAAAATTCATTTTTACTTTATCATGAATGATAGTACATGATATTAAAGGAGATCACTATCATCCTTCTCGACATTTGGATGCGGACCACTGTCGTCCTTCTCAAAGACACGATCAGCAAAAGAGCCGAGAACCTCCTTGCTGGAACCCACGAGGAACTTGCAAGCAGCCATCCTCATGGCCTCTTCCTCTTTAGTCTTTCCTGGTTCAAGCAGGAAGTCCAGGATGTCTCGTGGTGGCTTAGGTGCAGACGAACCTTCACCTGCCTCTGCTTGCTTTGGCTGAACTGGATCGGCAGGGTATTCTTCAATGTTCTTTTCAACCTTTGGAGCGAGTTCAGCCTTCTTGGATACATCTCCAGACGACATTTTTATGTTGGAAAGGTGGAAGTGCCCATTTCTACCAAATTTCTGTTCTATTTATAGGCAAAGATTCTCCGAATAACGAAGGGCCACATTCATCCGACGGTTCACCCGTTCATTCATTATTACCCGACGGTTCGCCCGTTCATTCATTATTCCTGACGGTTCATCCGTTCATTCATTATCATTCGACGGTTCGCCTGTTCATTCATTATTTCTGACGGTTCATCCGTTCATTTATCATCATTAGACGGTTCATCCGTTCATTCATTATCATTTGACGGTAAATCCGTTCATTCATCATCATTTGACGGTTCATCCGTTCATTCATTACCATTTGACGGTTTACCCGTTTATCTTGACGATTCATTTCGTTCGCACCTTTTTGACCATTCATTATCGTTCAGCATCCACATCAGCAACTTGTCATTTTTGATTAAGTTATCAATTGAAATAATAATATTCGACAAATTATATTCTGCCATGTCTATATTACCTCTGAGCAGATATAATGAATACAATTATTTTCCTACAAAATTCAGAAATATATCATGTCCTGTACCTCTGAATATATTTTCTATCTTTATTATTTATATCTGAACAAGATATGCAATAAATGATAGAGCCACAACAAAATGTCTTTTATTAATCAAAATATAAGACATTAGAAAAACACATGTGCTTCAAAAGACATAAAGATACAAAATGTTCTTTCTACTGAGACGGAGGCATTATCAGATTAGCAATTTGTTGCTTCAGAACTTGCAACCGTTCTTCACGAGAAGCCATCACTCTCCTCCTAGCCTCTTCCATCCCGGATTCTTCATTGAAAACAGGCATGGTCACCATTCGGCGATTGATTTCGGCATCATGAGCAGCGGCATACTCGTTTCTTTCCTGAGTTAGAGCATCAATTTGTTGGACTGAAGTCTGATGCTCTGTAACTTCATTTTCCAGTTCTTCTTCGAGACGAGCAATCTCTGCTCTCAGTTCGGCAATTCTTCTCTCTCCTCTCAGCAGTTGAGATCACGGATTCCAACTTGGAATTATATTCAGCAGATTTAGTAGTATAAGCATCCAAGAGGTTCTGGAGATTCACTCTTTCAATGTCAGCTGCCTGAGCCATTTGTTTAAACTCTGCCTGCACTAAAGGTCCCACTTTCCCTTTGTTGAGCTTTTTATAGTTCTTTATGGAGATTTCCAGCTCATTCAATATATGGTCAAGGAAAGTGGCCTGAGCCTCATCACCTTGTTCCCGGATGGCCTTCACTAAAAAAGAGGTCGGACCTCTAACCATGTAAAAATCAGCGTCTTCTTTGTCCATCATTCTATTGACCAGAGGCCCCAAGGACTCGAAGAAGCATTTTGTGAATAATTGGATGACATGCTGATTAATCGCCAGAGCACCTGGAGTCGCAGCTACTCCTGTTGATGACGAGGCAGCAGGATGTTCGAATTCTCGTATCTGAACAGCAGGATCTTTGAACAAAGGAACTAATGTGGAGCTAGTTGCCCCTCCTGGTTGTTCCTCTGCAAAAGTAAAGACTGTTATTTCGCCTGTTATTGGCTATTGATAAAGAGAATCAAAAGTGAAAACAGTCTTACCATGGTTGGATCCAGCAATGAGCTTATCATCTGCAGGGACAAACTCTAGCTGAGCAGAAGTAGCCTCAGGCATTACTGCCTGACTACTTTCTGCTTTAGAGCCACAAGATAAGCGATGACTGCTACTAGCAATCACCGTCGTTATAGGTACTATGTCCGTGCATGTTGGAGGTGCTGGAGAAGATTCGATTTCTGCATGGGATGTAAATAAAGACGTCAGTTATCAATTTATAAAAAGAAGATTTCTAAATTCATTCTATACCTTGGCGATCAATGATGGGAGTTTCCTCCGAGGCTGCTTCTACATCTGCTGCTTTCTCTGGAGATGCCTCTACCTCAACATCCTTTTTAGGATTTAAGGCATCATCGGCAGCATTAGGAGACATAGGCTCTTCATCATCCCTTTCGGGATCTTGTATATCTTCATCAATATCCTCAGATGAGGAGCTCTCCTCATCTTTATCTTCCTCTGGTGCATTCCCACTGGTAGTTGCAGCACTTTGATCAATGTAGTCCTCCAGCGGGCCGAAGCCGCAATCTTCTAAAGCTGCAATCACTTCACGATCCTCCTCCTCTCGGAGTGTCCTTGGTGTAAAAGGAAGGTGAGTCATCTCCGCAGCAGGTGAAGGAGATCGTGCCGCATCATGCTCTTCCTCCACGATATTATCTCTGGGCTCTTCGGCCTCATTTTTTTGGTTCAGCCCTTCCCCCTGCTCGATCTCTTCTCTCCGCTCTGGACTGGGAGTTCTATGCCCAAACTCAGGAATGGGAGTGGGAGATGACATGGTGATTCCCGCTGCAGCGTTTGCCACTACCGAAGACAGGATTTGTCTGGGAGGAGAGTCTGTTAATTGTCTTCTGCGGACCAACCTTTTCCTTCTATGTAGAGGTCTCTCAGGACTCTCTACGTTTTCTGTCTCGACTTGTCTTTGAACGGAGGTCGGGGTGGCAGCACCTTCCTGCTGGATTGTCTCGGCCAGCTGCCGAGATTGAGATCTGGTCGTAATCTTTTCAGAAGAATGATCTAAGATCAGTTTTTTTTTGCAGCTGGGACAGAAGGCTCATCTCTCCTTCTCTTCTTAGCCGGAGATTTAGCAACCTTTAAAGAAACACGCAGTGGCGCGTTAATCTCTTCAGGGAACATAACGTCCCTCGAAACCTCTAAGGGTGCATCAACTGGCTCGTGCACCTCATCATTTCCTGGAAGTGACATTATGACTCCTCTCTTCTTCAATCTTGTTGCAGACGCGAAGCTATCCGCAAGATTGAAGTTTTCAGCAAAAGTATTCGATGATGTGTAAAACACCGAATATGTGAATAGCATACGAGGACCATGACTACTATTCACAGGCATCGAGAACGTGGCTTTCGTATCTCGAGCATTGTAGTAAGCCCAAGCTCGGGCTCCATCTATCAAAAAACCATTTCCTTGTAGGCATGTGATAGCATTACCTACGTGGAATTGGTCATATCCAAATTGTCGAGCAAACCGGCTGGGAAGGTATGGCTCTAAGTAGCATTCTTCTTCGAATCGATATACCAAGTGGGATGGTCGAATTGTCTTCAACCAATTAAAAGCTGTACGGCTCAAAGGTTGCATCTTTGAGTCGATCATATTTGTCGGCATCTGTTCATATCTGGGGGGAGGACGAGTGCAATAGAAGTTCCACCCTTTGCCCAGGTTCAAAGCATATCTACAATCTCTCAAGGATCCACTTACCCTGGGAGTATCTCCGCAAAAAGCTGCCTCCGACTGGTCCCATATTGGGGTCCATCAAAGTAGAATGGTGTAGAAGCAACCACCCAAATAGATAAGTATACGGCAATTCTAACCGAGGAAATTCTTTCTCGCCTTTAGCCTTCAACATCAAATCGACGTACAGGCAGAGACTGGCGTTCAATCTACAAGTCATCGCTGATAAGAGATCCATCTTATAGCCGAAGACTAATCGAACTGCAGCAAAAAGAACACCGCGATGGAAGCGGTCTACGGCGCTTGATCCTGGACGACGAATCTGCGGAGCCAGTACGTCAGAAATCCTGCTAATTGGGCTTCCTTCGACATAGGTCGATATCCCATTCTCATATAACACTCAAGAATGCCTCCTTTCTTTAGAGGAGGATATTGATGATCATCTTTCATCTAGGTATCCAAGTCCCCATTTTCCTCCATCAGCTTTACCACTTCAGTTCTGCTAAGTGGCTTGAAGAAGTCAGGATAGCAGTTATCATTTTCCTTAGTCTTCTTTTCTTTGATATGGTTAAGGAAAAGATAAGGCAACCATTTAGATGAACAGGTACCAGATGTACCACTGTGATAATACAGAGAGCAGATTTTGTAATGACACAGTAGTTCTTCAAAGGCTTCTACCATGGCTGCGTTCTCTTTTCAAAGTTTGTCCAACTCATCATTAGTTGGAACAAATTCCTCATACGGGGCATCCCCCATCGGCAGGTGAAAGATGTACTGCATCTCGTGAAGGGCAAACCCGATTTTGCCGTAGGGAGTCATAAAAGTCCCTGTCCTGTAATTATATCTCTCTGCTAGAGCCAGGAATAGATGCGAGTTGGGTGCGAAGCCGTAAACAGTGGCATGCACTGATTCATACAAGTTTATCTGCTGAAGTTTGTCTTCAAACTTAGTCAGAATCCAGTTTGCAATACAATTCCATCTCTTGTAGTCTGGGTTCACCAGTCCAGTTAATCTGAGGTCTTGCTCTGGATACCTCCCTTCGACCTTTGCGAACTCATTCGCGAATATTAGAATTCTCACAGGCAATAACAAGGAAGAATTCTTCGACGGAATACAACCGGGCTTTAAACCTCTGAGTAAGACACTGTATCGTTCCGAAGAACTGTAAAACATGTCTTTCTTGTTAGGCCCCTTTTTCACATATATCTTTCCTGGACGGGCATCTTGAAAAGGTGTAATATTCCATTCCATTTTCCCCGGATAGCTTGCATGAGCATATCGAGATAAAGGGAGGCAGCGGGAGACGTCTCGTATCGAGATTGTCTTTTCTGTCTGTCGGAAAATCCGTTCTTCCATCCGAGGCCTCGGCTGGGAGTTCTTCTCAAAAGCCTCGCCAAACAGAAACAGGGTCTTCTTGTGAATCATGGCATCTGCCGATTCCAAAGGTTGCCCATTCATCAGACATAATAGTATTTCATTGTCTTGGTTTATTAAGATAGTTTGTCGTGAAGCTGGCAGATCATACTGTGGAAAATGTACATATGATAGGTCTTCTTTGTATTCAGATTCTGAAAGAGTCCCTACAAAATTCTCATACTCTGGATCTTCTCTGGTATCAACTGTATCAAACAAGAGAAAGCAAAAAATTAGCACGAAAAAAGATCAAGGATACAACCATCAGATTGCGCAGCAAATAGATTGCGCAACATCAGATTGCGCTGGCAGTCTCGCGCAAATCATCAGTTTGCGCTGGCAGTCTCGCGCAAATCATCAGTTTGCGCTAGCAGTCTCGCACAAATCAGCAAATTGTGCTGACTTTTGCCAGCGCAGTTCAACCGATTGCGCAAGAAGTTATTCTTCATAAAAATGAAGAATCAACTGTTTCGTGCAACCGAACCCTAAAAAGGGTGGCGTCACATGATCACATCTCTAAAAGAGATAGATTCTGAAAATCAATGAAGTCGAGAAAACCTAAAAAGGTTCTTCGATTAAGTCATCTACCTTGCATAGCAGGATGCGCGGTCTCATGACGAGAAGGTCGTCGCGCAACCTTAGCCGAAGACTCGGCGGGGGCCTTGCCCTTGTCGGCGGTGGAGGATCTCTTTGGCGCCATGGAAATCGTCGGAGAAGGAAGTCGGGGAAGCTCGAAGAAGTTCTCTTTTGGAAATTCGAAGACAAGTAAAGAATAACAGTGAAAGAATGAGGAGCTATTTATAGTTTTTCAAAAGGGTAACGGTTGCCTCGGATTGCGCCGAAAAAGTCGGACTAATCCATCCGATTGCGCAGACAGCTCAGCACATGCGCAATTTGATTGAAACTCAAAAAATTCAAAGTATTTCGAAATTTTGAAAAAGTTCAACTTTCAAAACTTTGAAGGAGATCTTGTAGGTCCTAAAAAAATCAAGTTGCACACATTAACAAAGTCAGAAAAGCAAGAAATTCAACTTTCAAATGAACTGCGCAGACATCAGATTGCGCATCATACAGACTGTGCAGACTAGACTGCGCTCACTCTCAAGCGCGCAGGCTGACGTGGCAATGTCATCATTATCTGACGCAATCAAATCTTCTGACAGCTGACAGCACGAAGAACGAGGAGACTGTTCGTTTATTGTGCCGCACAGCGCTCGAGAACGGCTGGACAGCTGGCAGCGCAATCGGTCAACTACTGTGTGCGCAGTCCATGCCTGCACAATCCAATGCCTGTACAATTTAGGTTGCGCACTCCATCATGGTAACTGATAAAGTACATGTGGCACTCATGCCATCAATTGCTCACTACGTGGCAACTGTCTATGCACGATCATGCGTATTTCAGTTAAAAGATGCCATGTGTCCAAGACAGTTGGCCCATGATCCAACAACTGCCTGCGCAGTTCACTGTTAAGCAATCCAATTGCTACGCAATCCATCATGCACAGTCCAGAATAACTAAAAGTTAGTTATTTCTAGAACTCTATAAATAGAGTTTCAAGTCTTCATTCATGGGGAGGAGATCATAGAGAGATCAGACATAAAAGTTCAGAAATCAGAGAGTTCAGGAGTTCTTGCCAAAGTGCTGCTGCATTCTTCCGAGGCTTTTGCCTTCAATTCTCCGAGGCTTTTGCCTTCAAGTCAACTTCAAAGGCTATCGTCTTCAAAGTTCACATCGTCCAAGGATAAAGCAATCGTCTTCTAGATTGGATTCCTAAAGTTGTACCTTTCCCAGAATTCTTGTAATCTTTACAAAGTTTGTAACAATAAAGTTTTATACTTTTGTTTTTGCAAACATCTCAGAGGTTCCTGTTGGGGCGGTCGCTATGGTGGTATCTTTATCAGATACAAGCGAAGATACAATTTAGGTCCAGGCATCTAGTTGCCTCTGTTGGGCCATACTTTGAGCCTCAACTTGTTGCTGCTAAGGCTCCATTTGCTGCCTCTGGCACCCCATGAGATCTATTATCCTCTCCATCGGGTCGGTCGAGCCCGATGGTCAGGAAGCATCATGATTACTTTCTTTCGTCATTTCTCTACAAAAAAGTTGTAACTTTGTCGGTCTCATAAAATATTATGGACTTACTGTATGGGATATTGGTTTTCATAATTGGGACCATTAAAAATCATCAAATAACTTATATACTTTTCAAAAATGATATTTGTAAGAGGCCAAGGACTTAAAGTCGTGCTCTAAAACCACTATGTCATGTCCCGATCCTGCAGTATCGTTTGTCCACGCTTTGATCCCTACGAAACCGTTTATCCTCGCTTGGGCATGATGTCATGCAAGCCTTAGTTGTACTTGTACAAGGCCATATCTTGTACAATAATAAACTAGACTAAACAAACAACAACACAAGCATAATTCTAAATGCAGAAAACCATATATTGACACAAAGATAGGACAAAAGACTTCTTTTTTTATAACTTGATAGAAATTCAAAGTACAATGCTTGTGACTCAAAATGCCCAAACTGGATTACATTATTTCTATTGGAACTTTTTGAAAATAGCCACAATAATTCCCATACATCATATTCCTTTATTAACAAAACATAAAGACACCTTCAGAAAATGAAAACTATTAGACTTGAAGTTGAAAAATTCGAGACGATCGAGCAGTGCTCTATTGGATTGGATAAGCTTCTAGCGCCATAGAATTGAGGGATCGATAAGCAACTCTAGATGGAGGGTGAATAGTATACAACAAAAAAATCTATCCAATTAAAAATAGTCTAAGTGAAGGCAGTGACCAACTGTATGAAAAAAAAACTGAAAAAACAAGTATTAAAAGCAACGAAGTTTAGAGAGCAAACGCAAATACCGAGAATTTATCCTGGTTTCCCTCTGAGAGGACCAGAATCTACTATAGTCACAATATTAAAACACAAGATTTGAATCTGAAGCGCTTGCAGCTCCTACAACTTGTGCTTTTATTCGAAGCGCACAAAGACTTCAACAACACGAGCTTTAATCCGAAGAACTCGCGACTTTAGCAACAGAGATAAGATTTTATAAACCAAGCTTGTGCAACTCTTTTTAGACTTCTAACCGAGATTGCACTTGCAACTAAAAGCCTGAGGGAGTTGATCTTCGAGATGGGAATGATAAAGCTCAGAGATCACTCTATAGGATAAGAAAGATAAGAAGTTGAGTAAGAATGTGAAAAATCCATACCTATATTTATAGTATTTTTATGGGCAGAGTTCGGCCAGAATTCGGGAGAATATTTGAATTTTTTCGAACGTTAGAAACCACAAAAATTAGGATTTTACAACTGTCTGGATTTTCAAGACCGAGTTCAATTCGAGTTCGGCCATAACTCGGTATGGGTTAGGTTACTAAGTATGGTTAGTTATTAGCCTATTTTGGAATGATTTTAGTTTGAATGGGTTAAGCTTTTGTAGATGGGCTTATAGGCTATTTGAGTAGAAATATTGGGTTTGTATTTCAGTGGACTTCAGGTACCAAGTGCGACTCGATGTACATAAGTCCTAGACTCAATAAAGTATAAAATTATATATTTGACCAAGTACAACTTTCAGCACCGTAGCATAGTTGAATTTTCATGTGAGTCATATTTGCGATATATCGAGACTTGGTTTAATTAACTATCAAAATCAAGTTCACTGAGACCGAATGGGCCAAGAATCTCCCCTATTTTGATAATTGACAAACTATGAATAATATAGCAAATAACTTTGAATAACAGAGCTCCCCCGCAACTTGTGGAGCAATTTGATACAGTAGTGTGATGAGATGTCTTATTTGCACATATTTCTCCTCCATTGTCATTTGATCGAAATAGCATGCTCCCCCGAAATGAGTGGAGTAATTTGTTTGATAAGGAAACGCGAGAGTTAAAGTGCATAATAATAATAAATGACTGTAAAAAATAATACTACTTTTATTGATCCATCTACTAAGCTTAAAAACCAAAATACAATAATGAAGTACAGTAAAATAGAGAGCAGTAGAGCCATATATACAACTTCTTATTAAGCAGTAAGATCCGTCAGTCATCATCTTCAGCAGCTGGATCAATAACTCAATTAGAATCAAATAAAGCATCAATGAGATCCATATATCGCTGGACGTAGTCATCATCGATGCGATAGCCATGATGACTCGGGTCACGGATAATCAAAAATAGTTCGGCAGGGTGCTGAGATAGAGTGTACTGAATGTCAATCAAAGTGTCGCCAACAACTTGTGTCTGGAGAGTCTGACGAAAGTCAAAAGCTTTGAAACGATCATCTTCCTTTCAAAGTGGTCATGCAATAAGTGAAGGATAGAGTCCACAGTAGTAGGTGGTTTAAAAGTAGAAGGTGGAGATCCAGCAACATTAGTATTGGAGTTGGAGGATGAATTATAAAATAGAAGTAAGGTTGGCTCATGTCGATTCAGAGGGATAAGTTCATCAGTGAATGGACAAGAATCATAAGGTAAGTCGAATAAATAAGTATAAGCGGTAAATATATGGCATAGAGTAGTACACGTCCTTTCTTGTGACAAGTTACCATATGAGACATGATTGTTTGTGGAAGATTGAATGATATGGAGTAAAGCATGTGATATAAGACCGACATTTCTCAATTAGAAATGACATCAAGGTCAGATCTCTTAGGTAGAAAAGTAGAAAATATGATACGATGTATTTCATAGAAATATGAATTAAGATAGAGAGCATGGAATCTTCAAGGTGGACAATTGTCACAAAGAAGATTTTTGAAAGATTCCAAAGTTATGTTATGGGTTAATAGAACTTGCGTAATACTAACTAAGGGTTCACCTTCAGCAGGAATGCATAGGATGTCGCCTAAGTCATTTGCATCAAAGCATGAATAAATAGCAACAACAGCCCTAAGATTGAGTAGGGTCGGCCAAATCTCAAAAGATGCTGATATATGCAGAACCTAGTTCGGTTATGAATGAGTTTGGTTATGAACTGAGTTCAGTTGGCATAGGAAGAATGATTTCTATTGTCAACAATATTCGAGATATTAGTTTTTTAGTTTTAGATAAAATATATAAGCTATGAGTGCCAAATGGGCTTTATCAAGTCATAAGTTACTGTAAGTATAGACAATCTTGGAGTAGCTGTAGGGTCCGGATCCCAGCTAGCGGTAGTCCGAAGACACTTGACACCGTGTCGCTTAGGCTATTTATGCCTTTGTGATAGAATGGTTATTTCGGCATGTATCCAAAATAGTCACAATTTTTAGCAACTTAGATTGATGTAAGAATTTTAAGCACTGTTATAGTCTTATATTTATCTGAATCAAGAAGTCCTAATTCTTGACGGTTAAAGTTGAATCAATCTTCAGCCAGAGGTTTAGTAAAGATGCATGCTAACTGATGCTCTATGTCAACGAATTATAAACATATGTCCCCGTGTTGTTGATAAACCCTTAAAAATGATGTCTAATTTCTCTGTGCTTAGTACGTGAGTGCCACATTGGATTCTTAGCGAGATTAATGGTGCTAGTGTTATCCCAATATATAGGACTATTCTTGTAGTGTAGATCAAAGTTTCTAGGGTTTGTTTCATCCACAAAATTTGTGCACAACAATGTCCTGTGGCGATCTGCTCAGCCTCTGTTGTTGATAGGGGGACCGAATTTTGCTTCTTACTAAACCAAGAGACTAGAGACTTTCTTAGGAAATAACATGTACCACTAGTACATTTTTATTCGACCTTGCATCCAGCAAAATCATCATCCGAATAAATAATAAGATCAAAGAATGTTGTTTCGAGATACCCTAGATCGGTCGTTAAAGTACCTTTAAGGTATCGGAAGATGTGCTTAACTGCGCACAGATCTGATTCCTTAGGATTAGCCTGATATTTAGCACATAAATATATAGAGAACATGATATCTGCACGACTAGCAGTTAGGTATAGCAAACCACCAATCATACCCTGATACTTACGTATATCTGTAGGTTTGCTACTTTCGTTCAGGTCAAGCTCCGTTGATATTGCCATTAGAGTTTCGTTCAATTTGGCATTGTCCATGTCAACTTCTTGACTAACTCCTTTGTGTACTTAGCTTGATTAATGAATGTTCCGTATGATGTTTGCTTGATTTGTAAGTCGAGAAAAAAGTTGAGTTCGCCCTTCATGCTCATTTCAAATTCTTGTTGCATACACTTAGCAAACTCTTTACATAGCATCTCATTATTGGATCCAAATATGATGTCAGCAACATAAATTTGTACTAAAAGCATATAATTAGCAGAAGTTTTTATAAAAAGGGTCGTATCAAAATTTAAAAAAAAAACTATTTTCAAGCAGAAAAGAATATAGGCGCTCGTACCAAGTACATGGGCTTGTTTGAGTCAATATAGTGCCTTTCTTAGCTTGAATACGTGGTCAAGATGTTTGAAATCTTCAAAACTAGGGGGTTGCTTAAAAAACTTATTCTTTGATAAAACTAGAAAAATACTTTTAACATCCATTTGAAATAATTTGAAATTATAAAAGCTAGCAAAAACAGAAAGCATTTGAATGTATTCTAGTCGAGCAACTGGAGCATATGTCTCATCATAGTCAATACCTTTTTTTTGGTTATAGCCTTGAGCTACGAGGCATGTGCCTTGTTACGTATGGCTAAACTATTGTCCTCTAGTTTATTTTGGAACACCCATTTGGTGTCAATGATCGGATAATCATTTGGTTTAGGAACGAGTTCCCAAACTTGATTATGATCAAATTGGTTGAGTTCCTCTTGCATAGCAGAGAATCGTCAGTAAAAGCCTCTCCTACATTCTTAGGTTCTATCTTAGATATGAAAGCAAGATTAGCAATAATATCTTTATTAGAAGAATGAGTACTTACTGTAACGCCCCAGTCCCAATATACGAAGGACTAGGAATGTAGACATGCCAGCCGTATAATAAATATACCTAAGCTGTAAAATGCAGTAAACCACAGTTAACTAATCTCATCCACAAAATAAGGGAATAAAAGATATTATATAATGAATTATTTTGGTACAATATGTTGGGTGGAGACACATCCACTTCCAACCAAAATAAAAAGAAAGAAGTACATGATATATAAAAGGGCTAAGTGGAAGTAGCAAGGAGGAACCAAGTCACGTCATCTTCGAATAAATGGAGAAGACCATGATCCCGACTAGGATACCTGCGGAAGACATGAACACACACCTGGGGAATAACCAGGTCCTCAGAGGGACGTAACAAGATACAGGAAGAACAAGCTAATATGAACTGTCAAAATAATAATATGCAAGACTCTCCAAGACACCAATATGCAAAAGGGAATGGTAACCATCTATTGTGCAATTTAGAGGACAACTTTCATGCGCTTGGGTGAGATTTAGGCTACATATACGTAACTGGCATCCAGTCATCCGTATCAGTCGGTAACGTCCAAAATGTCAGAGGGCATCTGCAAATATAAATTGCCACAATTCCATCCGGAGACTATGATTTACCTGTTCGGATTCCTATACGCACTGGCGACTGTCCTCCCCTAATATTTCCCACTGTTCAAGTCATATCCATAACCTGTCCAGTTTTGTAACTGCTTGAGTCTCTATACCCTAGTCATAGCAGTTACGAACAACTACCGTCACACGACTCTAGAGATGGCCAGTCCATAAGTCGTGTCCCTAGTAAAATGTCTCAAACCATGTAGTGTGAGTGTCATAGCCCAAGGAGATATAAGGATATCCCCCAACAAGAAGGTAGTCCACTAAAACTAAGTTAACATGCATATAGTAAAGTAAAATGACTAATAGAGTCGCTTGTACCCAAGTGTGGCTTGGACGCGCGGTTTATAACAATTAAAAATAACAAATATGATACAAAGTAAAGAATACAAAAAAGTAAATAATATTACAGTTAATTAGCAAGGTATACTTGCCTGGTGTTGCGCCCGGTGTGCTTCATTGATTAACGTGGCACTGTATATGACCTCGGTGTTACGACTACGCAAGACAACCTCTGATGACGACACAAGTTGTTCTATCGAGTCCAGAACAGCAAGATTAGTTGGGGTCAACATAAGGTAGTTTAGAATTGGCAGGGGAATATGAATAATAGGATTGGTTATGGGCAGGAGGAGATTTAAAAGGATAATAATATATATATATATATATATATATATATATATATATATATATACAATTTTTAGAAAACTATTTAACCTGAAAAATATATTTTATTAGTAAAAATAGTTTTTATATAAATATATGAAAAATGTAAGTAAGATCACCTTTAGGCAAAAACAAAATTGTACATTTGTAAAAATAATTTGTCAATAGCTCCCTCTATTTTTATTAGATAAATATAAAACCTAAAGAAATGTATTAGGCTAAAATACTCCAAGGTTGTCAAAAATGATTTTAGGTAGTAAACTATATTTTAAAGGTCAAATATATATACTTTTTAATAATGATAATGATAAGAATACTTATATACAAAATACTATAATTGATACTAATAACAGTAAACAATTTAATAATAATAATAATAATAATAATAATAATAATAATAATAATAATAATAATAATATCGTTGAAAATATCTGACTGTTTTTGTGTTTCTTCTCGGGAACACAAAGGAGCATAATGGAATTTAAAGGAAGAAGCAACAAGAAAAAAAGAAGAAGCAAGAGACAGAAAAGACTCAGCATTGAAGGCTGCTGTCTCTATGCGTTGGGGAAAATCAAACGAGTGGGTTTACTCAGAGAGGAAGAGATGAGTGGGAGTAGAGGGCGCAGGAGAGAGGAGGGGCTTACCAGCCTCGGTGGTGCCGAGTTCCGGCAGCTGAGGCACTCGTACGCAGAGGCGGTCGAAGTTGATGGTGGGCGCGACTAGAGTTTGCGTCGGCAGCGACGGATGGGTGTCGGCGCTTGAAGTGGGCTCGTCGATCGACGCACGGAGGGAGGAGTACAAGGGGAGCGACGGTCGTGGGAGGAGGAGGAGCGATCAGGTGTGGAGGTGGGTTGTCGTGGGGCGGCGCATTCGTCGGGCGGGGAGGTTCGGTGACACCGACCGTGGGAGGCGCTGGCCGCGGGCGACGGACGAGGTATGTGGTTTGGGTTTTTATTTGCTAATTTGTTTGGTGGTGGTGTTTGCTGGAATGGGTCAAGGAGGGGACCAGGGTTGATAGTGGTGGCAGTGGTGGTTTTGCTGACGGGTGGAGGAAGATAACAATGGTGGTGGCGACGATGTGTCGGAGATGGGATCGGGTGGTGGTAGCCGGATTCGGTTGATTTGGAGGAGGCGACAGCGGGTGATGGGCTCTGCCACGATGGTGGCGGTGTTCGTGGTGGTTGTGGCCGTGGTGCGGCGGGTGGTCTCTGGCAGAGGAGAGGCCGGTGTAGCGAGTTCGGGACGGGGTGCTAGACAGGGAGGAGGTCGGGAAGGCTGTGATGATAAGGGGCTGCGGGGATGGTCGAGGCCGAGGACAGTGGTGGACGGCCGGAGATGGCTGGGCTTGGCTAGGATTAGAAAATTACTATTTGTTGTTCATGTCGGGGGTGTATCCGACACGGAGGAGACGGGTTTATATGTGTAAACTATGGAATAAGATGTTGGAAAGACACTCAGGGTCGGACCCGAGGCCAATCACGGCTGACACGGAGGAGATGGACACCGACACGATACACGCACACTTGTGGTGAAGGAAATTATGGAGAAAAAATAATATGGCGGCTCCCCTATTTATAGGGGTGGAAACTCCTAGTGGGATAAGAATTAGGAAAAATTTAAAACCCCTTAGATAATTTCCACTTTTACTTTAAATCAAAACAAATTCCATAAATTTATCCATACGTCTAAACTAAAATAAAATTTTATCAAGTCCAGATTTAAATTACTATAAATGATTAATCATTACATCCATAAATTTTAAAATCTCTTTATAATATTTAGCAATAATAATTAATTCCGAAAATCAACATAAATATTTAAATATTAATAGAAAATATATCAAAGTAGCTTTTTATTTTAAATTAAGCTAAAATAATTTCAAAAATCATAATTAATATTTAAAATCTTTGAGGTAACTTTTTGCTAATAATTAATTCTAAATAAGTTCTAGTAATTTTAGAAAATATACTTGAAGTAAATTTCATGTACTTCACACAAGTAGAATATTCATAAAATCTAGTTTTTTTTCTAAATTACCATAAAATAAAATAAGATAGCATTTTAAATAATAATAATTTTGACAAATCTCGATGCGATACGTTTATGTACTAAAATATTTATCATATGTTATTTTTGAAACTATTACTATCTTGTAAAATAAAATCTATAAATAAAACATTTTCTGAAAATATGTACCTCGCACATATTCGCACTCGTCGAGAAAATACGAAATACAAACCTGTACGCGATGTACAATACGACAAATGCCAACTTGTATGTGACATACAAATCCAACTTACAAAATCAATACTAAATTATTTTTAAAAAAATCGTAGTAGAAATTTAGGGGTTTTACACTTACACCTTTGGATACATAACCTATTACCAATTTCTTTGGATGATCTGAAGAGAATCCCAGGCTCTTAGGCATATCATCCAGATGAATTGATGTAGTTGTATCCTTAGGCTTGTCATTTGCTTGAATTACAACATCATCGTCACTTTCATATGGTAGTTGCTGGTTGAGATCATCGAATGTGATGTTGATTGACTCTACAATGGTCAACGATTGCTTGTTGAAAACTCGATAGCCTTCGTTTTTGGCGGCTAAACCTAGAGAAATACCTTCATCGGCTCAAATTTTCCTAGATTATATTTTGTATTAAGAATTAAGCACTTGTAGCCAAAAACTTTAAAATAACTTACATTGGGAGTTATATGAAACCAAAGCTCATAGGGTGTCTTCTTCAATATATGCCGAATAAGCACTCTATATAAAACATGGCATATTGTATTTACAGTTTCAGTCTAAAAATATTTTAGAAGATTATATTGATTTAACATGACTCTTGTCATATCGACAAGAGTTCCGTTCTTCTGCTCCACAATACCATTTTCTTGAAAAGTTCTTGGACAGGAAAGTTCATCCGAAAATCAATTTTCTTTGCAAGTTTTTGAATTCACTATTTTTGAATTTGCCTCCATGATCACTTCGTATACGAGTAATCGTGAAACACTTTTCATTATATACTTTTTATAAAAAGCAACAAACTTAGGAAATGCTTTGTTTCATTTGCAAGAAAGAAAACCTATGTATATATAGAAAAATCATCAACAATGACATGCATAAAGCTTACCGTCAAGACTGACGACCCTGCTAGGTCCAAATAAGTCTATATGTAGAAGTTAAAGGGGTCTAGAGATACTCACAGCGTTTATTAACTTAAAGAATGATTTGGTAGCTTTGGTCTTTTCACTGTTAGAACATACCATATCCTTCTTGAAGAAAATATCTGGAAGTTCTCTTACCAGTTTCTTTATGGATAGTCTAGAGATGGTGTCCATATTTGCATATCCAAGTCACATATGACATAGCCAGTTGTCATTCTTGTTGGCATATAGGCATCTTCCTACATAGTTAGTATCTTTTGATAGATAGAATATATATATATTTTTTCTCTTATACCTTCAAATATGATATTGTTGGTTGTCCTTTCATATATAGAATATTTGTCTTTTACAAATTTAATATCATAACCGTGATCAGCAAGATGACTTATGTTCAGTAGATTATGTTTTAATTCCATAACTAGACAAACGTCCTTGATAACAGGATATGGAGGAATACCTACATTATCATTACCAACGATATAGCCCTTACCGAAGGAAACGTATCCTTCCTTCTTCATCAATAGTGTTATAACTAAGTTGGCATCACCAGCTATATGTCGTGAGCAGTCACTATCGAGAATTCACTTACTCATAGCATGCGAAAAAGGTTTTACCTACAAAATAAGTTGTAGATGTAACCTTTGGTACTCATTTTCTCGTGGGTTTTGTTGTGTTAGTTTTTGGTACCCATGCATAAACATTCGTATCTACCAACTTTCTAGTTCTACATAATCTAGAAATAAGCCCTTTTCTTCTATAGTAGTGACATATGGTAAGGTTGTTGGTGCTAGGTAAAGGATAATAGGTCTAGTTATGTGAAGTTATGTTATATGATTTACGAGGATATCTATAGTAGAATGCATGATTGTGTGGCACGGTGTGTTGTGATTTGCATGCATAGTGATGAGATTTGGATTGGTATGTTCTGTATGCATGATGATGAGATATATTATCCTTTCTTGGATAAGTCTTATTGTGCGTATCCACTTGCTTGGATACGTGTCTCGTGTTAGGTTGGATAATAGGTTATTCAACCATTTTACCCAATTCAGTCTCTAATCTTTTAGAGGTAGCACGTATTTCATCGATATCATACTTAGTAGTTAAAACATCTACTCTAAGAGTAACTATACGATACTTTTTCTTTTCCTATTCGAGTTCCTCCATGAGTTAATTATTCTCTTGAGATCTCTTGTCAGTGAAATAAAGAGCCTCACGAAGACTAAGCTTAAGTTTGGATATCTCGTCTTGATTATTACACAAAGATGTATCATTAACTTCTCCTAATAGAGTAGTAAGTTTTTCAATCTCAGTCTGATAAGATTGAATATCTTTCTTGGCATGCTTGAACTTACTATTGAGCTTTTTATATTCCTCTAGCATATCACTGAAGATATCACAAAATTCATCAAGAATGAAATCATCATAGTTGGTATTATTTGATACCTGATCAATTAGTGCCATGAAGTAGAGCTTTGTAGAGTCTCGAGTCTTTTATTCTTCTTTAGACTCGCTTGCTTCGTTCTCATGCCATATGCTTGTGTTAGCATACTTTCTTGATAAAGTTCTTCTGGATGGGTGATCACTTCGACTTTCTTTCTTTATCATCGGGTATTCCCTCTTTATGTGGCCAGGCTTTTTACAGTTATAACACATTGGCTCTTCATCACTATTATCGTTTGACTCCTTCTTTGATCTCTCAATTTTTAAAAAAGTTTTAAAGTTTTTGGTCATCAGGGCAACATCATCGTCTTGAGAGTTATCATCGTCAGAGTCATAGCCGGAGGCTTTTTTGTGATGATGTGCCTTGAGTAAAATCGTGTATTGTTTTGGTGCGGGCTCTTCAAATTCCTTGAGATGTAGCTCGTGAGTCATCATCTTACCCATGAGCGTCTCGAGGGTCATTATTGTCATATCATTCCCTCCGACGATTGTTGTGGCCTTGGGATTCCAATTCTTGGTGAGTCCTTTGAGTACCTTTCGAATCTTCTCATAGTTTTTGTACTCATTGCCAAGAGAGGATAGAGGGTTGACGATGTCTAAGAATCGTGTGAACATCTGTCTCATTCTGCTTCATCTTGAATGCTTTATATTCTTGTGTTAGACGACTGATCTTTGATTCTTTTACTTGCATGGTTTCTTTATGATTCTCAAAAAGCTTCCATACTTCGTGTGAAGTGGTACAAGTAGAGACCTTGTTGAATTCAGTTCTATCTAAAGCACAAAATAATGCATTAATAGCTTTAGCATAAAGACTAGCGTGTTTTTTCTGTGTCTATGTATTTATCATGGGGATTCTCAGTATGGTTGTTATCTATTACTATTCTAGGTGGCTTGTGATACCCATCTATTACTACAGACCACATATTAAAATTAAGAGACTTCAAGTAGAAGCTCATACGTGTCTTTCAGTATGTGTAGTTGGTAATGTCAAATAGGGGTGGCCTATTTGTCGATCGTTCTTCACCATTATCGGTGTGGATAGATCCAATAGTTCCCAAACTCTTAGAGATGTTAGTCCGATAATAATATATCAAGCTCTGATGCCAATTGAGAGACCGATAGGCAACTCTAGAGGAGGTAAATAGAGTGCAGCAGAAATATCTATCCAATTAAAAATTGTCTAAGTGAAGGCAGTGACCCATTGTATAAAAATATATGAAAAAAGTATTGAATACAGCAGAGTTTAGATACCGAACGCAAACACTATGATTTTATTCTGGTTTTCTTATGAGATGACTAGTCCAGGCCCGAAAACTCTTACTCGGCGTTAAATCTACTAAAGTTAACACAAGCTTTAAATCTGAAAGCTTGTAGCTCCTACAACTTGTGTTTTTATCCGAAGCACACAAAGACTTCAAAAACACAAGCTTTAATACAAAGAACAAGCAACTTCAGCAGCAGAGGTAAGCTTTTATAAACAAAGCTTGTACAACTCTTTCCAGACTTCTAACCGAGATCGCACTTGGAACTAGAAGGCTGGGGGAGTTGATCTTGGAGATGGAAAGGTTAAAGCTCAGATATCACTCTATAGGATAAGAAAGATGAGAAGAGATGATTGAGTAAGAATGTGAAAATCCATGCCTATTTATAGGATTTTTATTAGCATAGTTCGGCTAGAATTAAGGTGAATATTTGAATTTTCGAACGTTAGAAACCTCAAAAGCTGGAATTTCACAACTGTCTAGATTTTTTAGGATTACCAAGACCGAGTTCGGTCCGAGTTCAATCCGAGTTCGACCAGAACTTGGTCCGAGTTCAGTCCGAGTTCGACTAGAACTCGGTCCGAGTTCAGTACGAGTTCGACCAGAACTCGGTCCGAGTTTAGTTACTAAGTTTGGTATAGTTATTGGCCTGTTTTGAAATAATTTTAGTTTGAATAGGTCAGGCTTTTTTAGATGGACTTATAGGTCGTTTGAGTAGAAATGTTGGGTTAGTATTTGAGTGGACTTCATGTACCAAGTGTGACTCGATGTACATAAGTCCTAGACTCAATAAAGTATAAAATTACATATTTGACCAAGGATAACTCTCAAGCACCGCAGCGTAGTTGAATCTTCATGTGAGTCATATTTGCGACATATCGAAACATGGTTTAGTTAACTATCAAAATCAAGTTGACTGAGATCGAAAGGGCCAACAATCTTCCCTATCTTGATAATTGACAAACTATGAATTGACAAACAATCGGTCAGTTACAAAGCCGTAGCTCCTTTCTTAGCGTTAACTTCTCATTCATTCCAACACGTATAAGTTCTTCTATACATGTCTAACAGTTAAAGCATTTACTGAAGGTAACATATAAGCATTCATATGGAAATAGGTAAAGCAACATCTTAGTAATCTATCAAGTGATTTAGTTCGTTTATCTTCTCTTGTCTTTTGTAATTATGGTATCGTTGATCACAGGGACGCAACAAAAGAGTGGACTAGAGATATTTTGGTAGGGCATGGAGATAAATGGTAGCTTAGTCAAGGTGACTCACCAAAATGAATCTACTTGAGAGAAAGAAGAACTTCACGCAACGATCACGCTCCGACTATGCATCCTACATTGGCATCTATATTTGATTAGCATACTTTGATCGCTTTCTTTTAAGATTCGAAATGAATGCAAAATACAATGGAAGCGAACAATGAAAACCAATCATCGAAAACCAACACAAACACATTCATCAAAATCAAGTAGCGAAAACATCCAACAAAAACTATTGGACTTATTTCAATAGAAGTCGATCCATTAGTTGGAAATGTTCATTACATTTCATCAGTGATCAAACGATACTGGCAAAGGTTTCCCCAATGACTCATTCAAGGCTGAGTCAAAAAGCCGTAGTATTACATAGTGAACCGTGAGGAGTGGGATACTACACATGCAATAACTGGTCAGGTCAAGCCATGTGGCACGACACAGCTATAACCATCAAAAGTTGTCATGATTTCTCTGACATAAGCGTTGACGCATGTTGTAAGCTTGTTCTTTAAAGTATTTTTGTTTTATTTGAGGGATCTTTAATGCATATGGCAATAATATAGTATGGCGGCGTAGATGAATGGCGGCCCGGGCGTGTAAAGTTATGATGACGCCTAGTTTGTTATACAGCCATCGACTGTGCGTGTTTTGAGGTGCACGCTGCACCACGTTCCAAGTGATAAATGACATCTGACATAGTTTTCAATGCTTTATTAAATGCTGAAGTGATGGTTGGGTGTCTTAGGCATATGACCATCCTGGCACATGTGTTTTTTTGGCGCATGGGTTGCTGGTTGCATCTATCCTTTTGTGGTGGTATTTGAGCGCATGGTTCAGTATGCGCGTGATTTGTGAGGCGCATGGCTTGATTTTTCCATGCTTTTAAAGTATCGTACTCAAACCATATTTCTATCACAATACTCTAACTAATTTTTAAGATAACTAATTTACTCCATATAGTAGTTATTGTTACAACTTTATAGGTAACATGGTACTCCAATAAAATATTTTTTATATAATAAAAATATATTTATTAATTCTGGAATAGTATTTTAAAATAATTTAAAATATAAGTTATATACAATTTTTACACTAGAAAACAATAACTAGTTGTCAAATCCAACTAGTCGCACAAAATCATAATTTCTTGGGCTATTTGAAAATATAAATTTATACAAAAATATTAATTTAATATTTTCAAATAATATATTTAAAATAATAATTTCCATAAATTAATTCGTAAGTTTTCATGGTTTTAAACATCAAAATTTTGCACAACAACGGACACAACAAACTATGGATATCAATGGATTTTGATGACAAAAACGACGAAGAAATGACCACAAATCTATGCAAAACTCATAGTAGGGTGCTCACCAATGTCACGACCCGCACCCATTTTTCGGGATATGAGTACGTAGCCAAGTCCAGTCTACGCTGCAGCAACGACGGTAGTACACTGTCAAGGTCTCAATGTCAATCTCAAATACAAGAAAATTATATCTAATTGCTCATTCATAATAACTATTTTATTTGCAAATCCAATAATACAACAAAAATGATATTCCAGAACAAATCCACTAAAAATAAAAGAAATATTTAATCTAGAATGTAAGGTCGACCTCCAAGATCTCTATCTTCACCCGTATGGTCTATTGCATGAAAGTATAAAACATGCCAAGTCACCTGCAACGATCCAGTCACGAAAGGAGCAAAGTACAACCCTATTGTATTTTATGTAACTTAATACAAAATAAAGCTAGACAATAGAGATGCAATGTAACAGTAAAGGGACATGTATATGAACCAAAAATGATAACATGTACAAGAAACTACAAGTAGGACACAATATACGGTAGCTATCACACATTTTTGGTACGGCTAACCCACACATGAAGTGTAAGACTTAGTTACCATTCATTAAACATTATTTGGGGGTTTTCACACGTCTACTTAGCATTTCCCTCCTAACTCACTAAACAGTCAATAAATGAGCAACGATACATTCAAGCCTATCGTGTCACAATCGTGTCTCAACAAGATACTCAATGAAACACAATAAAAGATAGCATTATAATGTAATAAGAAGATAATGCAATAGTGTACTTGCCTCAAGTTAAGTTGCAGTTGACATGTGATACACAATCTCGATTTGGTTGAAAGTTGTTGTAATTATGGCTAACCACTACTAATTTGGTGAATCATCGGCCATCTATGGGTTCTACAAATTAAACAAAATAATAAAATATTTTATTAATTTTTGAAAAATTAATATGCTATAGATCTATGTTTCATCTTTCCAAAACATCAAACGGTTCACAAAACGGAGTTCGAAATCTCCCAAAATCTCGAAAACATACAATATGTCAATTTTTTGGATAACTGACACTCAAATAATTTTCCAAAAATTTATGTTCATAATTACAGAAAATAAATTATAGATTTGGAAATATAACCTCGATATAATTCTAACATAAAAAGCTGGAGGTGAAATAGAGTCCAGAGTTGGTCGCAACGGCCTTTCGAAGTTGCTATAGCTTAAAAAAATGAGGCTGAATTTATGACAAATTTTGGGCTATTTTAGATGAAAAAGAGAGAATTTTGAGAAAGGAAAAGATGAGAGATGTTCATAAGCGTATATATAATGAGTAGCAATCACCTAATTAGGATTAGAGAATTAGGTTGGAAGGATTTTGGTGTTGGAAGAAAATAAGGAAGAGTTTCTCCTATATATAGGTGAAAGGTATCCTAAATAGGGAAGGATTAGAAATCCTATGGATAAATCTTTCCATAATTTTAAATCAAATAAATCATAGATTGATCAAATCTCAAACTATTAATTGGTCATAATAATAATATAAAATAATACCCAATATTATCAAATAAAATTTAAAGTCCATTTGCATAAATCTAAATCTTATAAAAATAATTTAGCAAATCTTTTTATTGGTCAAAGATTATAATCATTAATTTCAAAATTAAATTAATCAAATCTAAATATAATTATTTGATTATAATAATAATTCAAAATAATATTTAATTTTCTCAAATAATATTTAAAATATATTTTATAAACTCAAATATTAAAATAATTTGGAAAATCTTTTGTCATTCAAACATATTTATAGTTTAAAAAAATAAATTTTATTTTCTAACTAGAAAAATATATTTAAAAATAAAAATAAAATAAATAAAAAATTTAAAATTCTGGAAGTGGGCTTGCAAATCTATCCACCTTAGAAAATTTTGTCCTCGAAATTTCAAAGAATACTAGTAGGCACGACTAAGAATATAATCAAAAGATGATGCGATCAATGATCAAAATTGGTTAGCGAATAAAATTAAAATTTAGGAAAAGATGCAAATTGGCAGATGAAAATATAATTAAAAATAGTCTAGCCTTGATCAAAATCGTTAAGAATGATCAATCAAAGTCGTTTCGGCACGATACTTAACCTAAATTATTTACGCACGCAGATTCGAAAGCTAAGTATGATTATGAATCTAGTGGAATAGAGTCAAAATATAATAATTTGTAGGAAGAAACTAAATAAAGATTCTTGAATAGGAAAGATAAGAAAGAAAAGAAAGAAGCACCAGTTTATTAAGAAGAGGGTAATTAGAAAGAAGGCATCAAATCAATTTTGAAGTGAGCGTACAGGGTTTGTGGATCATAAAAAAATCATAGTCATATGTCAATAAAAGATATAGCCTCTATTGTATCCGAAAATCGTAAGTATATCCGAAGTCATTTTATCGAGAATTCATGCCTCTATTGTATCCGAAAATTCATGGCTGCAGTAAACACTTGGTTTTATAACTCAAATAAGGATACAGTATCGAATACTCTATCAACTCTATCCAATATTGATATAGCAACTCAAGGATCAAAATAAGACAACTAGGACATAGTTTTAATAATATTCAATAACCTATACATACCTGAAATTATTTCAAATTAGGGGTCATGCCTTGCCAGTGCGCTGTTGGCTGCAGTGAACCCGTAATCTCCATAACTCAAATAAATAGTGACAGTGCACATCTGTCTTGCCATTGTAAGTCATCAAAAATTATTCCAATTATATTTATAAGAATTTCAAAGGAGCTTATAGAAATTTAAACAAGTTCCAAGATGATCATGATAGAAAAAATGTAAATATCTGCCCTTGAAGTGAAAGTATCAATTTTGAAAATAAAGCGATCGAAAAATGTATGAAGACGACTTAGAATTAAAATCAGGTTATCAACAGATGTAAATAGAATATTGACTCTTATAAAAATAATTACTTATAGCCAATAGAAAATAAATAAGCAATACGGACCTACGATATGACGATGTTTAGGAAAGACATGAAATAAAAATATTGCACAAATGATCAAGTTTAGAAATTGAATTTTATGAAGTCCTAATTTACCAAACGAATGGTCTACTCACCTTTGATCTACCATCATATCAAAACACAATGGTATATCCCTCTATGAAAATTCCTCAAGTTACCTAATAGGGTTTTAGATTTCAATAAATCCCAACCTAAAACACATGGCCTATGTAACAACCTTAACTTACAAATAGTCAAATTGAATAAGGGCTTTCCTATGGTATACCTAGTCCTAACCATTGTCGTAATATCTAATCAATACTAATTATAAATTAGCACTTCCTAGTCGCAGGCTCGCAGTGGTATGACTAATATAGGTACTACCGTGAGTTCGCACAATTTTACGAAAACATACCTATATTGGCCAACAACAAAATTTGTCATGACCCGCACCCACTTTTCGGGATACGAGTACTTAGCGAAGTCCAGCCTACGCTGCGGCATCGGCGGCAGTACGCTGTCTAGGTCTCAATGTCAATCTCAAATACAAGAAAATTATATCTAATTGCTCATTCACAATAACTATTTTATTTACAAATCCAATAATACAACAAAAACGATACTCGAAAACAAAACCGCTAAAAATAAAAGAACTATCTAATCTAGAATCTAAGGTCGACCCTCAAGATCTCTTTCTCCACCCGTATGGTCCATAGCACGAAAGTAGGAAACATGCCAGGTCACCTGCAACGATCCAGTCAGAAAATAAGCAAAGTACAACCCTATTGCATTCTATGTAACTTGATACAAAATAAAGCTAAACAATAGAGATACAATGTAACAGTAAAGGAATATGTATATGAACTGGAAACGATAGGAACATGTATGAACAAGTCAACTGGAAAATGAACTTGAACAAGTAAAACTATTCTAACATTGCTTTAAAATACCTTTCGACATATGAACGGCTGGGCTAATACGGCACATCATACGATGGATATCACACATTTTTGGTACAGCTAACCCACACGTAAAGTGTAAGACTTAGCTATCATTCATTAAACAATATTTGGGTTTTTTTTACATGTCTACTTATTATTTCTCCTCTCAACTCACTAAACAGTCATTAAACGAGCAATGAAACATTCAAGCCTATCATGTCACAATCGTGTCTCAACAGGATACTCAATGATGAAACACAATGAAGGATAGCATTATAATGTAATAAGCACATAATGTAATGGTGTACTTGCCTCAAATTAAGTTGTAGTTAATGTGTGCGACACAATCTCAATTTGGTTGAAAGTTGTTATAATTATAGCTAACCACTATTAATTCGATGAATCATCGGCCATCTATGGGTTCTACAAATTAAACAAAATATTAAACTATTTTATTAATTTTTGGAAAATTATTATGTTATAGATCTATGTGTCAGCTTTCCAAAACATCAAACAGTTCGCAAAACTGAGTTCGAAATCTCCCGGAATCTCGAAAACATAAGACATGCCGATTTTTTTGGACAACTGACACTCAAATAATTTTCCAAGAATTTATGTTCATAATTATAGAAAATAAATTATAGATTTAAAAAGTTAACCTCGATACGATTCTAAAAATGGAGGTAAAACGGAGTCCAGAGTTGTTCGCAACGACCTCGCGAAATTGCTATAGCTTTAAAAAAATGAGGCTAAATTTATGACGAATTTTGGACTATTTTGGACGAAAAATAGAGAATTTTGAGAAAGAAAAAGATGAGAGATGTTCGTAAGCGTACATATAATGGGTAGCAATTACCTAATTAGTATTAGAGAATTAGTTTGCAAGGATTTTGATGTTGGAAGAAAGTAAGGAAGAGTCTCTCCTATATATAGGTGGGAGATATCATAAATAGGGAAGGATTAGAAATCCTATGGATAAATCTTTCCATAAGTTCAAATCAAATCAATCATAGATTGATCAAATCTCAAACTATTAATTGGTCATAATAATAATATAAAATAATACCCAATATTGTTAAATAAAATTTAAAGTCCATTTGCATAAATCCAAATCTTATAAAAATACTTTAACAAATCTTTTTATTGGTCAAAGATAATAATCATTAATTTCAAAACTGAATTAATAAAATATAAATCTAATATTTGATTGCAATAATAATTCAAAATAATATTTGATATTATAGAATAATATTTAAAAGAAATTTTATAAACTCAAATCTTAAAATAATTTGAAAAATCTTTCCATTCAAAAATATTTATAGTATTAAAAAATGAAATTTATTTCTAATTAGAAAAATATTTAAAACTAAAAATAAAATAAATAAAAAATTTAAAATTTGGGATGTGGGCTTACAACTAAGGATCCCGAAGTCATCATATGGCTTCGCAAAGGGACGCAGACAACAACTATGTCCAGCGCGATTCAGCTTGCACACCCTGTCGTAAAACTTGCGCCACGGACAAATCGTTGTAAGCCACAAGCCGCGGATTTGTGGGAAGGTAGCAGAAACATAAATGAACATATTAGAGTTGATTTTGCAAAATATTAATCAATAAAAATAGATGATACCCTTGTGCAAAGTCAAACAATCTGCTGGTTCAGAATTTCTGTAACAGTTGAGAAAAACCTCTAAGTTTGGCCCTCTACCGACGAAACGAATAAACGAGACTCCTCCGGGACTTGATAAGATCAAAGAGGCATCTCTTAGGGTCTTCGTGGAGTTGGTGGAAGGGTTGGAAAGTGTTCTAGGAAGGGCGGACAACAGGTTCTTGCAGAAGTCGCTAGTTCGGAAGAGGGATCGAGATTTTAGGTGTAGGAGTTTAGGTTTTTTTCTTCGTCTAATTTTATATACAGAAATATACAAAATCCGAGGGAGGGGGGAGATTTATGTAGAGGAGAGGAGGTTGGAAGAATTTTAAGATTTGTTATGGATTTCTTTTAAATTTAAAAGGGGAGGAAAATTGAGTAGGATTTGTTAGTTTCTAAATAACCCCTCCTAAATCTTTCTATTGCATATTTGCCATGTCCAATAGATGACTGCAACTAATTAATAAAAATTAATTAATAATGGTCAATACTAAACTTAGGAAACTTAGGTTAGGTTCTAACTTTACTATTTGGTTGGATTTTGGGTCGGTGTGGCTCGTTGGAATTAATTGGGTTCTGAAAGTCTAATATATGGATCTTGTGTGCCATTTTATTATAAATAGCACATGGGGACTCAATTGAGTGAGACACTAGTGACATGTGTGTAGTACGATCAAAATAGATCAAAATCATATATTGGATCGGTTTGGGTCTCCAATTCCAATTGGAAAATAACGGCTTTACGGTAAAAGGTAAAATTGACCATTTTGACCCAAAAGTTGTACAAAAAAATAGAATACAAGGAAACATATTTGAGTGGAACATGATACGCCTTAATGAAGGTGGACTCTTATAGAACATGATTATGAAATTGGTCTTGAGAAATTGGCAATTTTTGTGCTTCAAAAATTGAAGCTACGGTAAAGTATATTTATAATCATAATCATAATTAAATATTAAATATTATTTAATAATAAATAAACATATTAAATAAATAAATAAAAATAAATCCCAAAAATTAGAAGGGCTTACAATCTACTCATCTTAAAAGAATTTCGTCATCGAAATTAATTATTGGATGATAACAAAAAGTAATAAGATGAACGTGGTTAATTTTTAGCAGAGTGGCACGATTGACGGGTACAAACTAACCCACAAAATGACCATTAAGTCAAGAAATTATATTTTTATTCAAGTCTTGAATCTAAAATCAAATAGTAATAATAATCTTTAACCATTCTAATCCCCGAAAATTGAATTCGTCGATATTCCTTAAAATTCTTAAACTTTTAAATACAAGTCCATTCTTATCCTAATCTCTTTAAAATTTTAGTAATCAACAATTATTCATAGATCATCTTCTATATTTTAAACTTTTTCAAATTTCGTAGCCTTCAAAATTTAACTTCAATTTTTTTCCACAAAATTTTAAATTAATTTGATGATTCGTCCCGGAAGCTTAAAATTTAACGAATTCACTAATTATAAGTTTTTTTTAAACCATATATATATATATATATATATATATATATATATATATATATCAAATTCTCTTTTATTGTTAACATTAACTCAATAACCATAAATGTTACTGTGAAAATTTATGAAATCATAAGAAATAAATATCTCAATTTTATTTTACTTTATTGGCTTCTTATCCACTATCTAAGTGTTATACCTTTAAAATATAAAATTTCTTTTCTAATTTAACTTTCAACACAACTTCTACCTACCTTAAATTTTTTTTATAAACATAAGATTATATCTTATATAAACCTCTTCAAAGTTAAATTAAATCCAATATCCTCTCTCTCAAGTTTGTAAATTTATAATAACTTCATCAAACATTTCACTCATTAATTCCCCACCAATGAATCATATTATGCCTTGAGGATGTCAACTCACCTTTGGTCACACTACCCCATCAAACACATGCTGCCATAAAATTTTATAGTCTTCGCCCACTAATTACAAAAATTCAATACCACTATGGTATCCCCAATCCCCTTATATCTATCAAATAACCAAAATTTAATAAGCAAACTAATCTACATAATTACCTATATAATACTATAAATTCTATAAAGCATGATCATTCATCTCTCCGAAATAGAAATGGACGAGAAACAATGACACGAGAAAGCGAAGAAAAAATAGTTGAGGACAAATACAAATTTAAGGACGATAGAGGAATTCTAAAAGAATTATCAAGGCAGATGTGGATTGAGAATGCTAAGAGTCTAATCTTGTTCGCAGCCCCACTCGGTACAGTAACGTAACCGAAACGGCTAATCCGACGTCCGTTTTGAGCCATTTTTTGTTAGAACCATACCAAGGTTAGATTTTCGAATAGGTAATTTATTTTCTGTAATTATCTATATGAATTTCTGAAAAATTATTTGAGTTCCAGTTGTCCAAAAATCAATGTGTCGTACTATTTTCGATATTCTGGGAGATCCTGAACTCCGTTTTGCGACTCATTTGATGTTTTGGAAAGATAAAACAAAGATCTACAATATATAATTTTTCCAAAAATTTATATATTATTTTATTATTTTATATAATTATTGTAATACAGATTTGGTCGAGAATTTATCGATTTAGTCACGGTTAGCAATAATGACGATAACTTTTGGCCAAAAATCATGATTTTGTGGCACCGACAATTCTAGTGCACTCGTAGTACTAAAATCTATATGAGTTCACACTCAAATCATTGGGTTCATTTTGGTTGACTATTTAGTCAACGGTATGCCTTGATTTGCGTACAACGAATCCCGAATTTGGAATCGTAACTTTTTAGCCAAAAATTTACATTTAGTTTTTATTTCAAATTATTATGAGATTAAATTAGTATTTTAGATGATTTATTTCAGAATTAAATTAGAAAACCTATTTAGCAAATTTTTATTGTTTTAAAAGTAGGATTTTTTTTATCTAACTTATCATTATTCATGTGACTGGGTCGATCGGACTTACGACGTCTTAAGTTGTGACTTTATCATCTGTCAGAGCAGAAAAGTATCACTATGAACTATGTTGCCTTCATTTTATACTGCATGTATCTTTATATCGTCGTTTTACTGTTATTTCTTTATAATTCATGTTATCGTTGTTCTTGATTCATCATAATTACTACTTGTGCACGAGATTAGAATAGTCAGGATATATGTACATATTTATGTCTTACTTCTTATTTATCATATTTACTGTTTATCGTATTGCTAACTTTTTATCGTAATGAACATATATCGTGAGTGAATCAGGCGACGTAATACAACAAGTATGTATGCTGTCAACGAATTGAATATGGCATATTATCAGTCATGTACCACACATACGAATGACATATATTCTAAACCGTCTACATACAGAAAGTTAGTATTCTAAAATACATGGTACATGTGACTTAATAATTGTCGCTATATGGTTATTTGTTCGTCTTTCATCAATTCTACTTTCATATTGTTAACATGTTATAGTGGTACTCTTCTTATCATATCATGTTTATAGTTTATCTTCCTTATTATTGTCTCTTCATGCATGTATACTATATTGTGTAATGTAGTGATATGGTGATCTTGTTCTAATCCTGACTGGATAATTTATTTTGTAGCTTTAGACGACGTGATCTGTTCCGAGGTCTACAGTGAGTATATTGGCGACACTGACGTCACTGATATACCAAATTTTGGTACTAATGTGAATTAGCATATTTACTTTCTTATGCATTCGTATTAGTTAGTAGTCGTAGCTATGGATTCTAATTTGTCAATTTTATATTTTCTACCTGATTTGTTCAAGACTATATGAGTTGTAGTATATTATTTGACAAAAAAATAAGTTTATTATTTGAGACTGTTAGTTGTAATTTCTATGTAAGTATTGGTGACTTAGCTTTGGATGATATGTGCATACTGTTCTTGTTGTGGACCATTAGTTATCATAGATAGCGTACTACCACCGATGATGCGACATATGCTGGCTTTGGCTATGTACTCGTATCCCAAAAGTATGAGCGGGTCGTAACAAGTTTTTATGGTGGCCCATACAGGTCCAATTTTGTAAAAGATTGTGAACTCGTGGTAGTACTTAACTTAGCCGTACTACTGCGAGCCTGCAGATAGAGTTGATGTTAGATGTTAGAATAATCTTAGAAAAGGTTAATATCATCTATAAATATAATTTCCAACCTATGAGTCTATTTTATCTTAGGAATCTCTTGTTCTTATCTGCATCATGTTTTATTACGTCCATGATTTCTTCGATATGTTTGCATTTATCATTCTAACCATGTCATTTCCTTCCTTTTAGTTCATAATGGTTGATACAAGGTACAGTACGATCCATAGAGGGAAGCGAGTAGCTAAACCCATATGCTACTCCCAAGCCCGAGGGATCGACTGCAGAGAGTAATGAGTTAGTGGAGCCAACTGGCCATCACCAAGAAAGAGTTAGTGCTGACCCCACCACCATCAGCAAAATCCCAAGGAGTAACCTAGATGGAGCACATATTCTTATAATACTCTAAGGCATGATGGAGACTCAGCAGAGGCATGCAAATATTCTAGAGAGGAGCGTATAAACACGATAAGGACATGTGGAAACTATTGAAGGACTTCACAAGATGAATCCACCTCCCTTTACAAGTGCAGAGAAGCCTGTAGAAGTTACAACTAGCTAGTAGAGACATAGATATTATTAGAGGCATCTGAGTTGCCCCCGGAGAAGTGGATTAAGGCAGTTAAGTTATAACTCAAGGATAATGCACATCAATGGTGGGCCACAAAAAAAAGGAGATTGGGCACCAATGTGTCATGGAAAGAGTTTACGGACCTCTTCAATACTATGTTGTTTCCTATGATAGTTAGGAAGGAGTTGCAGGATCAATTCATACGACTAGAGAAAGGAAGTATGACGGTGGACGAGTATGTTGCGGAGTTTAGTCGTTTAAGCCACTTTGCTCCAACACTTATCTTTAAAGAAAAAGAAAAGATAAATAAGTTTCAATCTGGGCTGAACTATAAGATGCAGAGTTTGACAGCCTCGATAGATCCAATCTCTTACTGATATTTTGAATGTGGCTAGGCATCATGAATTCATCATAAGGCAAAAGTTAGCTTCTCAAAAGAGAGATAAAGATATTGGTTATCAAGAACCATTAAAATGTCCTAATGTCCAACAAATGACTCTTCAACCCCAACAACAACGATATCATCCTCCAACTAGTGTGGTATCACGCCAGCCACAACAATACCAGATCCCGTCTAAGCCCAAGTGTAATTATTATGGAAAAAAGGGACATAAGTGGGACCATTGTAGGAAGAGATTAGGATTGTTTTCTTTGTGGATCGCAAGACCGCCAAGTGCGAGACTACCCTATATCCCCAACAGTACAAGATCATAGGCCAATTTCGTACCAACAGTTAGGAGGAGCACAACGTCAAAGACAAGGACAAGCATTTGTGGTTGTAACTCAATCCTAAGACATAGGTAAATTAAATATATTCCTTAAAAGCCTTCTATAATTATAGTTGTTAAGTATGGTGCAAGCTTAGTTAATTGGTAGTATGCATAATTGGGTTAGATATATTGATTTAGTTACCTTTGGATTCCAATCCTTTATCTCTCCATGATCTAGCCGAATAGTTATTGTTAGATTGCATGTAGGGTTATATATATCATATTATGCTATTTGTGATGTTTGGTTTTTTACAACAAAAAATATTTTAAGGGGGTAGTTTGTAGCATTTGGTTTTCTAGAATTTATTTATTTTTATTTTAGAGAATATTCATTTTTTATTTTTATAGGGTAGTTAGATCAAGATTTTGATTTTTGAGATCAAAATAACATGTACCTAGGCCTATAGGTAAGATATGATAACATTAGGTCACGTATGGTCACTAGGGTCTCCAGATAGCCCCAAATATTTTATTTTATTATTTTAGATTTTTCTAGAATTTTTGGATATTTTAGATAATTTAAACCTATAACAATTAATTTTCCATAGTCTTTTAGGATTTAGTGTAGGGTCAGATGAAACAATTTTGAGACCAAACATTCTTATTAGGCTCTAGACACCTAGAAATAGTTTCCAAAATTTTCTAGAATTTTTTAGGATTTATTTGGAGTTAAAATAAATTTTTAATGAATTTTTTTAATTAAATAATAATTACACAATCAGCCCTCCTAGTCAGACCCGGGGCCCACCTTTCAAACTCTCAGCCGTACGGGGCATGCCCGCAAATCAGTCTACACTCTGGTTGACTCAGCAGTTCCATATTAGGAATTGAGCCGAGGCACTAAGCCGTTGAGCCGAGCCGTGAAGCTTATGGACTGTCTGATTTGGCTGAGCCGTCCAGGTCATGACACATGTCACCGACTCTGGGGCTCGAGTATATATATATATAAATATATATATATATATATATATATATTCTTGAGTTTTTTTCTCCACAGAGCCCCCTTTCCGCTCGCATGGCTGCACGACCCTACCCTCGGCCCGTCCTCGGCGCCGGGGCAGCGCTGTCCCGACGGCTCACTGCCATCCGCACCCCTACTTCCCCCGGCGCCGACCGAGAAGATCGTCCATTGCTCGCCCGCTTCTGGTGCTTCCGGCCGAGTGTGTTCCGGAGGCTCCGAATTCAGCTCTCGACTGGACGCCCGCTCAGCTGGCCATGGTTGGCTTTTCCTCCATCGGGGTGGCACCCAAGCTCTAGTGGCCACCTCCAGCACCTGCCCCGCCTCCTTCCGCAGCAGGCTCTTCCTACCAGCGACTCGCTACGATCGACGACCGCCCCCCCGGCCTAGCCCCTCCCCTCCGGTGGCCGCTGTTGCCGGCGGCGCCACATGGCGCCCCCCTTCAGGTCGGACCGAGGGGCCTAGCAGCCAGCCAGCTAGCCGCCTCGGGATCCGAACCCTCCCGCCCATTCCATTCAAATTCGAACCTTTCGAATTCAAAATTTCCTTCCGCTGTCGCCAGCTATGCGCCCTCCTTTGCCCGCTATGTGCCCTCCTCTGCCCGAGGCAGCCATGCGCCCTCCTCTCGGGGGGCAGCTACGCGCCCACCCCCGCTTTGTAGGGTGAAGGCTATGTGCACCCTCCCGCGCGGGCGGTTATGCGCCCCCGATCCTCTCGGACAGCCATGCCGATCTCCCCGCCGGTGACTTTGCGTCCTTCCCCGCTTTGAAGGACTGCGGCTCTGCACCCCCTCCCTCTGTGGACTACTATGTGCCCACGCCCGTTCCGCAGAGCAATGGCTATGCGCTTACCGATGCTGGCGGACAGACGACTTCCTTCTCGCTGGCAGAGTGCTATGCGCCCACCGGTCTCCACCCGGGAGCAAGCGTCCCCACCCCCCCGGGAATCCATGCGCCAGTTCCCGGTGGGTTTACGCCCACTCCCCATGCTGGCTTCACCTGCCCTCTCATGATCTTTGGCCCTGCTGGACCCGTCGCTCGCTGTTCATACCCCGTTGGATCCCCCTCGTCGCTCAGCGTTACAGTCGCACCCTCACCCTTCCCTCCACCCTCTCAACCTGGGCAGCTTCTTCCTCCCCTTTCGGTAGCACATCGATTCCTTCATAGCCCCCTCTTACGCAGAGATTCCATGGCCGGATCGCTCAACACAGCTTCCCCTCCAGACAGAGGACACCGAGCTGCTGGAGATCGAGCTCCCATGCCCCTCTGATGGCCAAACCATCCGAGTGTCGTTCTCCTCCACTGAGATCTCATCCTTATCCACAAACTTTGCGAAGACATTCGTGCTGAAGTTCCCATCCTGGTGCCCAAAACTCTCAAAAGCTCAAGAAGCTATCGTGGGCTGGGGTCTTGCCTCTGCTTACAAGGTCGCCCCGCTGGACCCCAAACACCTGCTCCTATACCTCACCTCCGACACCGACTATGCTTTAGTCTGGGCCAAATGTACTACCAGTATTGGCTCCCTAAGCGTCAAGATCGCCAAATGGGCCCCCAATTTTAACCCCAAAGTCGACTCGACAATAGTCTCGACGTGGCTCACCCTCCCGAACCTCCCCCTTGTCTGCTTTGCCCCCGCAGCTCTTAAGAGAATTGCCAGTTCCTTCGGGACCCTAGTGGCCATCGCCGAAAAAACTCGCAATCTCTCCAAAGGCAACTATAAAAAGATTTGCGTAGAGCTCGACCTTTCATCTGATCCTCCCACTCTTATTCAGGTCGAACTCAGGGGATAGACATACTTCCAGACGCTAGAGTATGACAACAGCATTATATTCTGCAAGCACTGTCAGATCAGAGGCCAACTCACAAAGCATTGTTTTAAGGCTCACCGGAGCTCAAGAAGAAAGCTCCCCTTAAGTCGCAATCCCCGAAGGTGACCCAACTCATTCCCTCTGCCGCTATCCTTCCCCTCCCCAACTCCCACTCTCACTTCAAAGACAGCGACGGTTCTCCCAGCCCCCGCTCTCCCCTTCGTCGGCTATTGCCATCTCTCCTGGCATGCCCCCGGACATCATCATCAACAATAGGTTCGAGATCCTCACATCTTCCCCTAAGGACGTCGTCTAGGCGAACCCCCACCCAGACAAGACCCCTCATGCTGAAGGTGAAAAGATCACCGATGAGCAACTGAATAACGTAGCCTCATCGGGCACAGAAGGGGAGAATCAGATGGCGTTGATCATCCACCCTGCCCTAGATAATACAATAATCTCCACGATCATTGCTGGAAGTGACTCCGAGACCGACCCGACCTCCCTTGGCCCCGACTCCACAGGCAGGCTCTAGCTTGCCAAGGAAGCCGGCTTTCTGGACCCCAGCAACCCCCTCTGTGTGCTGGCTAAGATTGAGAAAGCTCTAGCCTCCCCTCCGGAGGAGGATACAGACAACACAGCTCAAGGCACACTCGATGCGAAAGATGACACCACAACGGCGACCCCGAGAGCTACCAAAATCTCCCACAATAAGAAGAAAAGGAAATAATCACAAGAGCCTACGGCAATGACCACGCGGTCAGCCACAAAGCTCAACCCCAACCACCCTCCCACAACCATCCCAATGCTTAACATCCTCTCATAGAATGTGTCACGCCCTGCTCCCGTAGGAGCGATCGTCCTTGCTAAGGCGTGATGCCGCACGAGCCTAGATTACGCTCGTGCAAGACGGGTTCCATAACGGCCGATTTTAGCGGCTGCGACGGGGTCGTCGCACAGAAGTCCTAAGCAGAGACATTGAATACACAGCAGAAAATTTAGAACAAACACAAGTTATTCAAAGAAGCTCTTTATTGATATTGAAACAACGGTTACATTGGGGGCGCAAGGCCAAGATTACAATCACTCAAGCTCACTCTTCTCACATTTTACAAGTTCACTCAGCTCTCTCTAATCTCTCAATCCATGTCTCGGGCCAGCGGATGCTTCGGAAGGCGACGTCCATACATTATGTTCTGTATAAGTCTTTACTCCATGCGGCCGCATGCTTCGAATCGCCAAGGAACTCTGTGCCTCGACGCATCCAAGCGAGCTCCGCGCCACGAGCTTCTACATGTGCCTGCACATGTAAACTATGTGGGTGTCAGTACTCAACTGTACTGGTGGAATGAGCTCCTCGTCCACCCATACAAAATCGATACGTTATTTTAGTTTGTGCAGAATAGTCCCTTCTTATCAATTGTCTTTCTACTTTTGCCTTAGGATCAGTTTTAGGACAGACGCCTTGGCCTATTTCGTGTTTCAAGACTATCCCGTGCTTGTAACATCGACGTTACCCTATCAAGTCGTGTTTGCCTTACGACACTTAATCAAAGACGCAACTACGCGATAAGGCTCCATTTCCATGTGATCGTGCTAGGAATCCATCATGCCGTGCCTCGCAACTCAGGGTGACTAAACCATATCGCCGCCTTGCGGCCCTGCTACTTTGATCACCAACTGACCCAATCAAGACTTATGAATGTTAGTGTCACTCAACCAACTTTTGTCTTACGGCAGTTTCCCGACTTAAACTCAAACAACTCAACCAACTTATGCAACTTATATGCCGACAACTCAAGACTCGATGCCACATCTCGTGCCGAAGCACATCGCCTAAGTTGCAGCCAAATCTTAGGCCCAACATTTTGTGTTCCAACTGTACACACACATTCAACTCAACTTTCTTGATATACTACACTCAATACTCGACTCAATCCAAAGACATACACACGGATCGCCGCCCATACCGACTCATCTATATGAACTAGTCACTAGGGCCCTGCCCTATAATGGATCCCTTTTAGCTTTTGATTAGACGGATGCTCCTTGCCAGTGCGAGTAGCTAGCTCCGCTGCAAGTTCTCGCCTAACCCGTGCGGTCATCCAGCACAGCTATGAATGTCTCTATCGCAACGGTTCCCCTGGGCCGCCGGGGTCGCCGTTCGAGAAACAGATTTATTTTACCTTGTACAAGTTGTCCAATGACCATGCAAGACTCGACTTGAACTGACGTCTCACACAGTCAAAGTTACTTCTAGTGTTACCATCTCTTTCAGGGCTAATTTCAATACTTCTCACATCTGAGATCTTGCCTCGATGACCCAGTCGCGAGCATTCTTCTTTCTTGTCTCAACGACCCAGTCGTGAGCATTCTTCTTTCTTGCCTCAACGACCCAGTCGTGAGCATTCTATTTGAAACACTTTCCAAACTCAATGAATTCAACCGTGGCCCGTGCCTTAAAATACTAAGTCTGTGCCATCGTGTCTTAGACCAACTTGAAACTCTACGTGACACTACCGCCCAAGTCATACTCTATATGACGGGCCTTACAATCATGAGACTATGTGGTTATACCCAACCGAAGAACTCATAGGGCCGTGCCTGCTACTACTCCTGATAGCTTAACGTAACTTGCCTAATTTACTTTGCAACAACTTGACGAGCAAAGGCTGCGTCAAGCCTTGCGTCGTGGAAACGTGTCGTGCACGCGTTTGACTTGAACAACCAGGTTATTTGAGTTGCCTAGACTTATGCCACAAGCCGGGCAATACAACATAACCCGTCGGCGAGCAGAGGCTATGCCACGCCTTGGGCGAAGAGACCGTGCATGCTTAATGAAGCATTCATACGGGCGACGCCTATGAATTTGGCTAACTCTTAGCTTGTGGCGAATACCAACTTTTCCTTCTCCCAAGCCACGGAACGAAGGACTGAGTGTCATTTTCAAAGCACGCCGTGCACCAGCTCTAAGCCGACCATTGGACCTTTCCATATTCTAACTCAATTCGACCCGTCGGGATTACTTCCTTTAGCTATGTGGATTCACCTCTTTTATTATTAAGCCTACTTGTACAAGTTGAAAATATGCGATTTATTATGTGAAGGCAAAGATGAGGCGAGTTCACCGAAACTACCCCACCTGAGCGAGCGGTCGCCTCGACCGAGCGATGTCTCCGAGCAGCCGTTGCAAGGCTAAGTCCGAACGCCGTCGGCATTTCGATTCCTTCGATTGACTGACGGGATGGGGCACTACATCATGCACCACTCAGAAAAAGTTGTCCTCAAAACTAACTAAGTACACTTATCGACTTATCACTTATTCAATATTCAAGAACTCTCGCACACACTACGCCTATGCGTTTCCCAAATCCGAGCCACGCTCGTGCTACCCACAATTTTTTTCTTCTAAACTTGCGATCTCAAAATCCTCGACACTTTTCCGTTCCTCAAGTCTTACTTGATTCAACATATCACTTAGTTGGATCGTGCACATAATTCTAGGCATCCCCAAAATATATGTATTTCATCCAAGCCTCGTGATAGAGAATCCACCATCACCACTCGAGTCAGATCGTGCACATATTCGGGCGTCCCTGATATACGTGCATGTCAACTGAGCCTCGCGAGTGGTGCCTCCACAAATCCTACCACTTTGCACTCGGACGTCTGCCTAACCACTAGGCCATGTCTTTCCGTCAGTATTGAAATTATAGTTCCCAAACAACAATATCAATACTGACCCCATCCTAAGGTCAAACCAAATTAATAGTACAGGATTTTCTACCCAAGCTCGCATCACTCTGATTTCTAAACATCTAGCATCGATTCTCTACGCACATCCCAATATTCGTCGCACGTGGTCTGAGTCATTCAGCAAAGCCATCCTACAATAACTTACATTTCAACCAATTCCTTGACTTATCGATATCATTCGTTCATCAAGCCATTTCGTATACTCTATCTCTTCGTACACGTTCGACGTAATCTGCTTATCAATCTCCAAGTCAAGCACGCTACGACACAACTCATCGCTAAACCAAAATTTCATATTCCATACTTCCGAAGGCATTCATCCCAATTCGCATAATCGATCACAAAGTCGTCCGACTTAACAATATGTTGCGCCCCGATCTCATGCGAGTCAGATTATCCACGGTGGGCACGAATCACCATGTACGCTCCCGCGAGATAATCATTCTCATCGGGATGTAACTCTTGTTTTGTGTCTAGGCTAATTCATCCTCGATGCGCGGATTGGACCTACTCAATCCTCAAGTTTCATTCATTCGTCAATCATAAGTCCTACAAATCCTCGAGTTTACCTTCGCATCAAGCCAACAAGTCGAGATAATCAAAGTTGTCGCGTCCTGATTTATCCGAGTTCGATCATTCTCGCGACATGAATCACCATGTCAGTGCTCACGCGGAATGATTGTCCCAAATCTGACACGACGCATGTGCGAGGCTAGAGTTGCGCTCGTGCAAGACAAGATTGTCGACGTTGTGGTTATCCGCGTAACCATCAAGACACAATCATTTTCATCCAACATTCATCTCAATCAAAATCCTTAGTATAGTATCCAACCGAACAATAACACTTGCACGATCGTCTTTCGCCGAATTAGAGTGCCCCCGAGTTATCGCATATCGATCTTTGATATGCCTCAATACCATCGATGATATTCGTAACTTGATGATCTTCCTTTGCAACGAATTTCGAGTCGTGCGAACGATGCTATCGTCCGACTGGATAGTCTCCTCGATATTCAAATTCATGTTCGGTCATTATCCTTCGAATCATTAACAACATCAATTTCCTCAAATCAATTTCATGTATTATTCATCCGTTTATCTTAAGTCATCGACCAACGTATTTCCTCAATTTGCATCGTCCCTTTGCTAACTCAATTCATCGAACGACATCCATTCCAATCCTCAGAGTTATTTTTACACATTCGAATCAACTTTTTCATGCACGCTATCCTCTTATCGTGCTAACTTTTTGTATACGATTCCTATCGATTTTCTCGTTCAAGTTATCCATTCGCACACCTTAACTTTTTCTCGATTCTATTTGTCTACTCTATCATTTCCATGTTTCATACTTGCGCAATCTCAATCTTGTGCACGTTCCGTGCACGTCAATTCTAGGTTATTCGAATCAATTCGTCAAATCTTTAAGACTACAACTTGTTCAACGACACTCAATCTAAGGCTTTGCATACGCGCGACGCTTGCTGATAGACTCATCGACACCCCCGAATCCTCAATCGATCGATCGACATCCCTGAGGCTATCGCATACACCACTCAGGGATGAAGTCATTCAACAAATCCTCAAAACTATCATTTGATTCAAAATCGACTTTATCAAGTTTTCCATTCGAACCATTCCTCAATTTCCAAGCACGCTCATCTATATCGCACAGACGATAACATTGTCGTTCGATAGCACCCCTATCGATAATTATCCTATTTACTCAATCAAGTCTAACTCATTCTCGTCCGACACAATACGAATCCCGCACTCGACTTTTCTAAGGTCGACGCAACTTTGGTGTATGTGCCCAGCCCGACTTAGCCAACGTGCTTACGCAAACTATCTTTTTGTTTTATCAAAAACTGTTCTCCTATATTTTGCAAAATAGTTAGACTTATTGTATGGACATCCCGTAGGACATTTGAGAGTGAGCGCACCAACGATATCAACTTGCGGAAGCAACAGAGTTTGCGAAAACATTAAAGTTAAAGAATTTAATCGATAGTCCAAGGACGTAAAGCCGTGCTCTGATACTATTATGTCACGCCCCGCTCCCGTAGGAGCAATCGTCCTCGCTAAGGCATAATGCCGTACGAGCCTAGATTGCGCTCATGCAAGGCGGGTTCCATAACGGCCGATTTCAGCAGCTACGACGGGGTCGTCGCACAGAAGTCCCAAGCAGAGACATTGAATACACAGCAAAAAATTTAGAACAAACACAAGTTATTCGAAGAAGCTCTTTATTGATATTGAAATAACGGTTACATTGGGGGCGCAAGGCCAAGATTATAATCACTCAAGCTCACTCTTCTCATATTTTACAAGTTCACTCAGCTCTCTCTCATCTCTCAATCCATGTCTCGGGCCAGCGGATGCTTCGGAAGGCGACGTCCATATATTATGTCCTGTAAAAGTCTTTACTGCATACGGCCGCGTGCTTCGAATCGCCAAGGAACTCCGTGCCTCGACGCATCCAAGCGAGCTCCGCGCCACGAGCTTCTACCTGTGCCTGCACATGTAAACTATGTGGGTGTCAGTACTCAACTGTACTGGTGGAATGACCTCCTCGCCCACCCATACAAAACTGACACATTATTTTACTTTGTGCAGCATAGACCCTTCTTATCAATTGTCTTTCTACTCTTGCCTTAGGATCAGTTTTAGGACAGACGCCTTGGCCTATTTCGTGTTTCAAGACTATCCCGTGCTTGCAACATCGACGTTACCCTATCAAGTCGTGTTTGCCTTACGGCACTTAATCAAAGACGCAACTACGTGATGAGGCTCCATTTCCATGTGATCGTGCTAGGAATCCATCGTGCCGTGCCTCGCAACTCAGGGTGACTAAACCATATCGCTGCCTCGCGGCCCTGCTACTTTGATCACCAACTGACCCAATCAAGACTTGTGAATGTTAGTGTCACTCAACCAACTTTTGTATTACGGCAGTTTCCCGACTTAAACTCAAACAACTCAACCAACTTATGCAACTTATATGCCGACAACTCAAGACTCGACGCCACATATCGTGCCGAAGCACGTCGCCTAAGTTGCAACCAAATTTTAGGCCCAACATTTTGTGTTCCAACTGTACACACACATTCAACTCAACTTCCTTGATATACTACACTCAATACTCGACTCACTCCAAAGACATACACGCGGATCGTCGCCCATGCCGACTCATCTATAAGAACTAGTCACTAGGGTCCAGCCCTATAATGGACTCTCTTTTAGCTTTTGATTAGATGGACGCTTCTTGCCAGTGCGAGTAGCTAGCTCCGCTGCAAGTCTCTGCCTAACCCGTGCGGTCATCCAGCACAGCTATGAATGTCTCTATCGCAACGGTTCCCCTGGGCCACCGGGGTCGTTGTTCGAGAAACAGATTTATTTTACCTTGTACAAGTTGTCCAATGACCATGCAAGACTCGACTCGACTCGAACTGACGTGTCAAACAGTCAAAGCTACTTCTATTGTTACCATCTCTTTCAGGGCTAATTTCAATACTTCTCACATCTGAGATCTTACCTCGATGATCCAGTCACGAGCATTCTTCTTTCTTGTCTCAACGACCCCGTCATGAGCATTCTTCTTTCTTGTCTCAACGACCCAGTCGTGAGCATTCTATTTGAAACACTTTCCAAACTCAAAGAATTCAACCGTGGCCCGTGCCTTAAAACACTAAGTCTATGCCATCGTGTCTTAGACCAACTTGAAACTCTACGTGACACCACCGCCCAAGTCATACTCTATATGACGGGCCTTACAATCGTGAGACTATATGGTTATACCCAACCGTAGAACTCATAGGGCCGTGCCTGCTACTACTCCTGATAGCTTAACATAACTTACCTAACTTACTTTGCAATAACTTGACGAGCAAAGGCTGCGTCAAGCCTTGCGTCGTGGAAACGTGCCGTGCACGCGTTCGACTTGAACAACCAAGTTATTTGAGGTACCTAGACTTATGCCACAAGCCGTGCAATACAACATAACCCGTCGGTGAGCAGAGGCTATGCCACGCCTTGGGCGAAGAGACCGTGCATGCTTAATGAAGCATTCATGCGAGCGACGCCTATGAATTTGGCTAACTCTTAGCTTGTGGAGAATACCAACTTTTCTTTCTCCCAAGCCACGAGACGAAGGACCGAGTGTCATTTTCAAAGCACGCCGTGCACCAACTCTAAGCCGACCGTTGGACCTTTCCATATTATAACTCAATTCGACCCGTCGGGATTACTCCTTTTAGCTATGTGGATTTATCTCTTTTATTATTAAGTCTACTTGTGCAAGTTGAAAACATGCAATTTATTATGTGAAGGCAAAGATGAGGCGAGTTCACCGAAACTATCCCACCTGAGCGAGCGGTCGCCTCGACCGAGCGATGTCTCCGAGTAGCCATTGTAAGGCTAAGTCCGAACGCCGTCGGCGTTTCGATTCCTCCGATTGATTGACGGGACGGGGCACTACAGAATGTCAGAGGGCTGGCCAATAAACCTACCTTGAGGAGAATAATTAGCCTAAAAAAAATCTACCGGATCGACATAGTTGTTATTATCGAACCTAAAATCTCCCAGAGAAAATTCAAATCCATCCAGCTTCAACTCGGCTTCCCGAACGCCGTCGTCGAGTGTCATGACATCTGGATCCTCTTCGCCGCCGAATGCACCTTCGGCATCGTTTAGGACTCTAATCAGGTGCTCTTCTCCTAGGTGGAGTACCCTACTCTCATATCCCGATCCCTCCTCTCTACAGTCCATAGCAGCTGCGACTTCGTCGAACGCAAGTAGCTTTCGGACACTCTGATGGACACCCACCTTCTCCTCAACAACCTCCTGTGGCTCTGCCTAGGGGACTTCAACACGATCTCGAACAGAGAGGAGAAATCTGGGGGGCACCCTCCCCCCAGCCGGCCATGAACGAATTCAACACCTTTATCTTCAATGCCCACATGTCCCCCCTCCCCTTCTCCGGTAATGCCTTCACCTGGTGTAACATGCAGGAAGATCGCCCGAAGACAATACTCCCATCTGGATCGAGCATTGGTCGACAACCGTTGGTGCGACATGGATCTCATCTCCAACCTCTCTCACCTTAACACAACCGAATCAGATCATTCCCCTCTCCAAATCAAGATCAGTAGCAACTCCAACCTTATCAAGAAACCTTTTCGGTTCTTGGACTTTTGGAGATACCATCCATAATTCAGGAACATCGTGGCCTCCGCCTAGAATTCGATTAGCTACCCCGACCTCCTTGTTAGAGTGGCCGCCAAACTCAAAGCTACCAGGGGCGCTCTATCAACCTGGAGCAAACTCACTTTTGGCAACATTTTCCAAGAGATTAAGTCGGCAGAAGATGACGTCACTCGTGCTGAGATGCGGTATACCGCGGACAGTTCTACGGAGGCTCGCACCGCTCTCAATCTCACCAAAGCACTCCTCAAGTCTCGGTTGAAGGTCAAGACGGAATTTTGGAAACAGAAAGCCAGATTGACCTGTGATATCGAGGAGGAAAAAAATTCCGCTTTCTTCCACGCCTGCGTCAAAGGCCGTAGACATCAACTCAACCTGCACAAAATCTCCGACGATAACAACATCTTACTCAAAGAACAACGGAGCATCCACGTGGCAGCCGCCAACTTCTATACCAAATTATTCACCAAAGATGTCGTCGCTAAGGATGAGGACTTCTTGGATAAAGTCCCAAAATTGATCAGCGAGCGGGAGAATGTGCAGCTCTTAACCCCTCCCCCCTCCCCCCCTCCGTCCGCGGAGGAAGTCGTCTGTAGTTTGGGCCCTTGATGAGCACAGCGCCCCCGGGCCTGACGGTTTCTCTGGGGTCTTCTTCCGTTCTTGTTGGGATATTATTGAATCAGACATGCATGAGGTCGCAGTCAAATTCCTCCAAGGCACGAGCTACCCCAAATCCATCTTCCGCACCAACCTTATCCTAATCCCAAAAAAAGATAGTCCAGAGACCTTCAAAGACTTCAGGTCGATCAGCTTATGCACCTTCACTAATAAAATTATCTCCAAGATCATCGCGAACCGCATGTCCCACCTCATTTTCAAAATCATCTCCGAGGAGCAAAGCGACTTTGTCTCCGGGCGGAACAACATCGACAACATCCTTCTCGTTCAGGAGATGGTTACCTACATGAAATTCCTATCCAGAGGGGAACGTCGCCATCAAACTCGACATGGAGAAAGCCTATGATCGCCTGGACTGGCAATTCATGATTTGGGTGTTCAGAGCCTTCCGGTTCTCTGAAACTTGGATTGACATCATCTTTAGATCCATAAGCAATTCTTGGTTCTCCATAATCATCAATGGGCAAGCTGATGGCTTCTTCAAATCTAGTCGCGGGGTTCGACAGGGAGACCCACTATCCTCCACAATCTTCATCATCACAGCCGAAGCACTCAGTAGAAACCTGAATAGCATGGTTAATATCCCCAGATTCTACAATTTTTATACCACTAATGGTTGTCCATTAATCACTCACCTGGCTTATGCCGATGACATCCTTATCTTCTTATCCGGAGACATAGGGTCAGTGGAGGTGGTCTGTAGTATTCTCGAAAAATACACCATATGCTCTGGCCAACGGGTAAACACCGACAAAAGTGTGATCTACAACCATCACAAAGTCGACAGGAGCCACTCGACAACTCTAGCCAATCTGACCTCCTTCTCCATCACATACACACCGTTCTCCTACTTGGGGTTCCCGCTGGTATATGGTAGATCCAATTCGGACATCTTCGTATGGCTTGTGAACAAAACCAGGAAAAAGATCGAGGGATGGCACAATACGACCCTTTCTCCGGGCGAAAAGATAATTCTCATCAAACATGTAATATCCTCTATTCCTATCTACATCCTGGCCGTTTGTTCCCCCATAAGAAGGTTTTATCCTCATTAGAGTCCATCTTCGCCAACTTCTTTTGGGGTCACCTCGACGACAAGGATAAACACCACTGGACCAGCTGGGACACGATGGCCAAACCTACCAACGTGGGCGGTCTTGGCTTCAGTAAATTAGCACACATCGTTGACGCCTGCTCCATGGAATTGTAGTGGAAGCTCCGATCGGATAACTCCATCTGGACTTGGTTCATGAAGGCTAGATACTTCCAATACTCTCACCCTGCGACGGCCGTCACCAATAATCGATCCTCTGCATCCTAGCACCGTATCCTCTACGGTTGTCACCTCGCAGAACCCTTAATCTGCCTGCAGCAAGGCAACGACAACTCATCGGTTGGCCACGAATGTTAGCTCGACAATATGGTCTGCCAACTCTCCTCTACCGCTCCCCCTAATTGTACGATCCGTGGTTTATGGGACAACACCTCGGGTTGATGGTAGGATCGGATCAGAGATTGGCTGCGGCCGGAAGCGACGAACGGCCTCGCCGCCGCCGACGTATAGCTCAACGATCTATATGACGCCTTGAGATGGTCTCCCTCCTCCAGAGGTACTTTCACGATGGCCTCGTCCAGGATTGTGTTGAGAGGCACCGGAGTGCCGTCTCCCTTGATAGCACCTTTTTGGCACTCCTGTATTCCAAACAAATGGTCTATTCTGATCTGGAGAGCTCACCATAGGAAGCTTCCTACCGACGACTCCCTCACCTCCATCGGCTTCAGCTTTGCTTCTAGATGCCATTGCTGCACGTCGTATCGATATGAAACTACCGAACAAGTCTTTCTCTCCGGCGAACTCGCCACTCAGTTATGGAGCAGCCTCTCTCGCCGCTGCGGGTAGGTACATCAGACCGGGAGCTTCAACGATCTCTTAGCTAGCTGGAGGGACTCTCACGGCCATCAGATCGTCGCAGCCGCAGGTATTTGGGTGCTCTGGAAGAACCGAAACAAATATATGTACGAAGGTCGCCAATACAACCCCATACAACTGACCAGGGAAGTGCTCCGACAAATTCTCAAAATCAGGAGGCGCTGCACACATTCTCCGAAACGGTTTTGGTAGGCACTGTCATAACGGCGGGCCCGAGCAAACTTTCCATTTTTGGCTTTGGCCTCCTTCGCTTTTTGTTGTATTTTTGTGCTTGGCGTGCTTACTTGTACAGGCTTCGGCATTTTACGCCTGATACATCAATAAAAGTTCTTTTGCTCAATATATATATATATATATATATATATATTGTCACGCCCCAGAACCAGAATACTGGAGAGCGGGGGCAGACATAGCCAGCTACGTATATTGAAATGGATTCCATCTCGCTATACGGTCACGGCTATCTAGGATACATGAGGGTTTATCTACAAGCCAACAGTCTCTTAAGGTCATGAACAAGCCTAGTGTCTCAATCACAAGTAAGTAAGTAAAAGTTACAAGATGTATGATCATTAAATATACAATAATAAGGCGTCCCAAATATTATATATTCAGCTGATCATGAAGCTAGTCGTTACAAAATGTTAGGACTAGCAAGAGTTTAGTCATACATGATCAACCCTAGGATCTGTTAATCATGTTACAGCCCGTAGGCAGACAGTAGGTAAGTACAATCGAGCTAAACAGGTGCTCGTCGGCTAAACGCCTCAAAAGAATATTTTTACAATAAAGTGGGAGAGCCAAAAATAACCCACTCGTTGCCAGGGTTCCGTCTAGTGGCCACCATCTGGCTGGGAAGTCGGTAGATCCTCTGGAATTGCTCCGAAATCTGGCCACACAAAACCAGCTGGATCAGACCCCAGAAAGAGCAAGTGCCACAAAGGAGGCTTCACAAAAGAACTAAAACCAGCAATCAGCACAAGACATAAATAAAAGTAAGAGCTGGAAATAAAAAAAATACATCAGGATGATATACGACGAGATAACCATGGAACTATTCAGATAACTAGGTTACAACCCGTAAACCAAACAAGGATCGGGGTTGTAACCCTTCGTCTGAACAGAACTTGGAATTCTCACCATTTATCGGTAAAATAAATACAAGCATTCTGGTCATTCACTAATCTGGAACAGGATCAGGGCAAGACTAGACTGGTTAGACTCCGTCCAATCACTTCACGGCCAAGCAAGAATTACGGCTTGATACTTTAACTAACTAGGGTTGTCATAAGCCTAATTACTAACAAGATGCAGCGAGATTGTTCCACAGCCACAAGCCCTGCAGACCATCTAGGTTACCCAGGTCGAAAGATTAGGGTTGAATTTAGGTGGGTACATCGTCCAGAAAACGTATGTACCCTTAAGTAGCTTGAAGGGTGCAACACATGACAGTGTGCTGGAAATGTGCCCTACTCGACGGTAGGCTACAGATCCCAAGCACGCCCAGGTAACGGAATTGCCTGTAGCTGAGAAATCTCTTTATGACTAATGTATTAATCTAGTTATTAGTCCTTAGTTTATTTCAATAGGTACTCCTGACCGTGGTACTCAGGAGTCCCCTCCTAGACATGATGCAAGACAAGACTGGATTATTTGTACAAGCACAATCACCCATGGTGTCCAAGATTAATTATACAAGTCATATCATGTCAGGTAGCCGTCACAACAGCTTATCAGATATATCATGTCAGGTTATCAGGTCAAGTGTACTTATCAGGAGTGCGCCACGACGGGCCACTATCAGGTCATGCCAGGTTACTTATGCCAGGAGTGCACCACTACGGGTCACCATCATGTCAGGCTCAATTATCAATTCCAAACATATCAAGTAAATTTGTGATTATCAAGTTCATGATAAAAGGCGTAAGGATATAAAATGGGCGTAAAATATCTAATAAAATATCAATATACAGGGCTATAGAAGAGCCAAGCTCAGGGAAAATAAAACCAAATCTGACACGCTGACATGAGACCAAGTCAGCCAAAGGCCATACGCTCAGTGCCAAAGTTATACGCTCAGGTCAAACTATGCTCAGGCCAGTGTACGAAAGGGTCCATACGCTTCCAATGGGAAGCGTACGCAAGGGTCAGCATACACAAGGGCACGCTCAAGCTACAGGTCAGCGTACGCTCAAGCTAGCGTACGCTCAACACACGCTACCAACAGGCAGCGTATCAAGGCTAGCGTACGCTCGCTAAAGAGCAGCGTACACAAGTCAGCGTACGCTCACTAAAGAGCAGCGTACCAAGGCTAGCGTACGCTCGCTAAAGAGCAGCGTACACAAGTCAGCGTACGCTCGCTAAAGAGCAGCATACCAAGGCTAGCGTACGCTCGCTAAAGAGCAGCGTACCAAGGCTAGCGTACGCTCGCTAAAGAGCAGTGTACACAAGTCAGCGTACGCTCGCTAAAGAGCAGCGTACCAAGGCTAGCGTACGCTCGCTAAAGAGCAGCGTACCAAGGCTAGCGTACGCTCACAAAAGAGCAGCGTACAGCTCAGAGGCGTAAGCTAAAAAGCTAGCTCACTGTTCACTGTCTTCTTCAAATAGCAAGAACAGCAAGAACTCTAAAGTTGAATCTAAGCTTCAACAGTCCATATCTTGGTCAAAACAAGTCCGAATCCAACTTTCCAAAGGTCAAAATCGGGTAGAATGAAATTATCTACAACATGGAACCATCAAAACTTGAAAACAAGGAAGTTTGATAGATCAAAACCACCAAAAATCCAAAAATAGCAAGACTCTAGATCTACAAGAATTAAAGCCTCAAAATGGAAAATGACAAGTTCTAATGTGGTTTAGAATCATAAGGAGAAGCTAATGAAACCATCAAAAGGAGTTCTATTGTGGAAGCAAGTTGCACTTGCCTATGGTGTTCTTGGTTGGTGGAGAAGAGTAATGGTGGGGGAAGGAGAAGTAAATGAGAATTATGGAGGAGAGAGAAGGTTGGTGGGGATAATAAAGAGGGGGATTGTGGTGGAAATGAAGGAGAAGCATAGGCTAAGGTGTTCCACCCTTGGCCCATGATGAACCAAGCATTGGGCCGGCTGAACCAAGCCAACCCAAACCGAGAGTTAAACCAAGCCGAGAGCTAAACAAAGAATCATGCAATACAGAATAAAATACGTATATGTATCCCAAAATACGTAATACGAACACAGGCATTACATATATGCTCGCCCTCTCCCCCTCCCTCGTCTGCCCCTTCTTCGGTGGTTCCTGGTGAAACTGTCTCCCGGCTCGTCTCAGCCGGCTGGTCCCGTTCCCCGCGGGATGGCTCGCCCCTGGCCGGACGACCTTCTCCAGCTGATGGGCCTCGCGACCCCGACACCTTTCGCCCCTCCCCTCGAGTTTGAGGCAGGGCTGCGGTCGTCATCGCCTCCTCCGTCTGATCAGCGGACACGATTCACCTCTCCAATACGGCCAGATACGGCGATCCAATTACTATCGTGAGCTCACCGCTGGTCACCGTCAAACCTCCCTCTGACCCTGCCGTAGTTGGTTATCCTCCCTCGAGCCCAGCACTTCATTCCTCGGGTTTCGCTCATACAGCTGTCATTTCTCCCCTCTACATCCCTCATATTTTGAATTCAAACACAGTTAGATAGCGTGACCTCTCAGCCTGCGCAACCCCCTTCCTCCCTGATGGCGTTGAGTCCTTTGTGCCATTTATGATCGCTCAGCTGGCACTTCCTCTGGGTGAGCACTCCCAGTCCTGCCTTGGCGCGATCTCTGGAGTTGTGCCCCTGCTATTCTTCAGATTGAGCCCCAGGCCCATTTGAGTAGCGCGCACCTAGGTGGCATCCATGTGCCATCTCTCGTAGCGCCTCTTGGCGACGAGCAACTGCTGGCCCTGTTGAGGGACAGGCCTCATGTTCAACCTCTTCTGGTTGGCGTAAACCCAACAGAGTCCCCCTTGGTGTGCACAGTGGTGCGCACGCCACCTCCACTCTTCATCCCCCTATTAGAGCCATCTCTTTGCGAAGCTCATCCATCTTCTAGTAACGCTCTTCAGCCTGCGACATCTTTAGGTTGCGTACAACTTGAGTTTGGAGGATCTCCTATCGTCCACGTCACCCCCAGCACCATCTTATGCTGATATACTTCGCCCAGATCGTGATCCCAAGCACTTCCAGCCTTCAGTTGAGGTTGAGATGCCTGAGGTTGACTACACATGCTCGTCTGATAGCCATGAAATTTTGGTACCTTTCTTTCCATCAGAAATCTCGTCCTTATCGGCTTCATTCCCGTTCCCTTTTGTTCTTAAATTCTCTAGTGGATGTCCGAAGATTTCTCGAGTGCAGGAAGTGATCGCCAGCTGGGGACTTACTTTGGGGTACAGGGTAGCACCCATGGATCCGAAACACATGTTCCATCACCTTTCTACGGAGAGTGATCATAAGAAGGTCTGGACTAGAGGCACAGGTAGGATAGATACTCACATCATAAAAATTGTTAAATGGTCCCCGGACTTCAACATTAGAGAAGAATCCGCGGTCGTCTCCGCGTGGGTTACCCTTTCGAACCTCCCCCTAATTTGTTTTTCTCCTGCAGCGCTTAAAAGGATAGCCAACTCATTCGGGATATTTGTGGCATCGGCGGAAGAAATGCGCAACCTTTCTAAGGGAAACTATGCCAAAATCTGCATGGAATTAGACTTATCTAAGGACCTCCCCAACCATATTCAAATCTCGCTCGACAACAAGATACACACCCAACAAATCATATATGATAACAATATCATATTCTGCAAACATTGTCATAAGCGTGGCCACTCCACTGAATATTGCTTTCATGTGCATCCTGAACTGAAGAAGAAGGTGATCCGAAAGGTGACACCCAAACAAACGCCAAGGAAACCCCATCAATCACCCCTCTTACCATTACCCAACTTCCACATCCGGTTCGAATCCAGCACCCTACACCCAAGAACAAGCTTTCCAGGCCAGAGCCATCGTGTTATACAATCCCTCAGGCATCAATCTCGGCAATAAATTTGATATACTTACCTCAGAGCCCACATAAGACCCTAAAAGCAATGAAGAACCCATAGGTGCTAACAATACAGACGAGGAAACAGGGAACATTGGTGATATAGATAGGAAGGCATGCAATGAAGCGGAGTCTATAACACCTGAGAACCCTATGGCTTCGACGGGCGAGGAAGATCCCCAACCCTCCAACAAAGTCAACCCCACTACATTACATAAGGTGGCCAACATTCGTGCGGATGCCCTGGCCAATCTTGGCCAAGCACCCGTAGTTAGGATAAGACAAGCCTTAAATGCTGGAATCGCCAACACGAATAGCTACTTCGCAGCCGCAGCTGAAATAGTCGGAGAGGTCTACATGCACCCGAGCGAAAAGACAGACAAAATTATAAAGGTAGTCAAAAAGACAGCCTCCACCACGATAAAATCAAACAAAGAAAGAGTTAAAGAGGCCACGGCCAGGACCATGAAGTCAGCTACAAAACTCAATAAACCCCTCCACCCAGCAACCTTAATGCTTAACATCCTTTCTTGGAATATTAGGGGCCACGCCAATAAACCCACCTTTAGAAGGTTAAACATTCTCAAGAAAATCCAAAGAATCGATATCCATGATTATTGAACCTAAAATTCCCCCAAACAAACTCAAGTCCATCTAGTTGCAGTTAGGCTTTTCCTCGACGATCGTCGGCTGCCATAATATTTGGATTATTTTTGCGGATGACATAAAGATCGGCATCATCTATGACTCAAGACAGGCTCTCTCGTGTTGGGTCGAACACCCCATGCTCCACTCTCGCTCCTTCTTGTCTGCCGTTCATGGCAGCTGTGACATCCCTGAACGCAGACAGCTATGGGATGACCTGTTGAACAACCATTTAAACTATAACAACCTACCCTGGCTCTTTGTTGGCGACTTCAACGCTATTACCTGCAGAGAGAAGAAATCAGGAGGTCGACCCCCTTCGGCCATTCACGACTTCACCAGCTTCATTTTCAGTGCCGACATGTCTCCCCTTCAGTTCAACGGTAGTGCCTTTACCTGGTGTAACATGCAAGAAGGCGCCCGAAGGCAATATTTTTGCTTTGACCGTGGCCTCATCAACTCGAAGTGGTTGAATTTGGAGATCATTTCCAGTCTATCGTACCTCAATGCCACTGAGTCGGACCACTCTTCCCTCCTCATAGAAATTAGCAACAAATCGAACCAGATCAAGAAAAGCTTCCGCTTCCTCGACTTCTGGAGCCACCATCCCCAGTTCAAGAACATCGTTGCTACCGCTTGGAGTGGTACTGACACCCTTGACCCCCTTATCCGGGTTGTAAACAAACTCAAAGATACCAGAAAAGCACAGACTGTTTGGAGTAAGGAAGCATTTGGAGACATCTTCCAGGCTATTCGCACAACGGAGGATGACGTTACTTGTGTGAAAGCTCTCTTCACTATTGATAGATCTCCCGCCGCCTGTGCTTCTCTGAACCTTACCATAGCGCTGCTAAAATTCCATCTGAAAGTTGAGAATAAATTCTGGAAACAAAAAATGAGACTGACCTGGGACAGTGAAGGAGACAAAAACACTAGATATTTTTACTTCTGTGTCATGGGGCGTAGACAACAGCTCAACCTCCATCAGACCGCAGATGAGAACGGGGCCATTATCAAAGATCAAAGGGGGATCCAATTGCCTGCTACTAATTTCTATTCCCAGCTGTTCACCAAAGAAGTCATTACCAGGGACGAAGATCTCCTAGCAGAGATCCCTTGCTTGATCGACGACAGAGACAACACCCAGCTGGTGCTCCCCCTTTAAACTTGAAGTCAGAGATGCCGTTTGGGCTCTAGACGAGCACAACACCCCTGGACCTGACGGATTCACTGGCATCTTCTTCAGATCGTGCTGGGACATCATCAAGTCGGATATTCCCGAGACGATCATCGCTTTCTTCCAAGGAGCCAGGTACCCCAGATCAATTTCCTGTACTAACCTGATTCATGTACCCAAATAGGAAAACTCGAAGACCTTTATAGACTTCTGCCCTATAAGCTTGTGCACCTTTACTAACAAAATTATCTCTAAGATTATCGCCAACCGCATGACCGAGATCCTCTCCAAAATAATCTCTGAAGAGCAGACTGGATTTGTTCGTGGTCGAAACATATTAGACAACATTCTGATGGCACAGAAAATAATCATATGCATGAAATTACCATCTAGGGGTGGTAACATTGTGATCAAATTAGACATGGAGAAGGCGTACGACAGGCTGGAAAGGAAATTCATGATCTGGGTATTCAAAGCCTTCGAGTTTTTGAAAACTGGGACCAACATCGTGTGGAGATCGATCAGTAATTCGTAGTTTTCCATGGTTATTAACGGCCAAGCTGAAGTCTTCTTCAAATCTAGTCGTGGTGTCAGACAAGGAGATCCTTTATCTTCCACCATCTTCATCATTGTCGCGGAAGCTCTGAGCAAAAATCTGAATAAAATGGTGAACTCCCCGAACTTCCAGCATTTTTACACTACTAGCGGTTGTCCGATCATCACCCACATGGCATATACTGACGATATCCTCATATTCTCTTTCGGGGACGTTGGTTCTATGGAGGTGGTCAATAACACGCTACAGAGATACGCCAAATGCTCTATTCAGTACGTCAACCCCAACAAGAGTGTCATCTACGTCTACCATAGACCAACAGAGACCACTCTTCCAATCTTACCAGCATTACTTCCTTCTCAATTGCGTACCCTCTTTTTTTTCTATTTAGGGTGCCCGTTGGTGTACAACAGATCTAATACGAGCATCTTCGAAGAGCTGGTGAGCAAGTTTAGGAAAAAACTTGAAGGGTGGCATAACGCTACACTATCACCTGGCAGAAAGATGATTTTAATTCAACACATGCTCTCCTCTATCCCCATATACACCTTAGCCGCCTGCTCTCCTCTAAGAAGGTGCTCACTGTTTGACGTAACAAATGGTTGAACAAACTTTTTGTTTTATTGAACATATAAGGTATCTGTGTACAAAGGAGGAAGTCCTAAACCATATATTCTAAGTATAGAAAGAAGAGGTTTCTGGGAAAGTGTGATGGTGGAGATCGAGCGCTGCAGTGGCTCCTTTACTCCGTTGACTATCTGACGACGAATCAACCTTGCTGTGGCTCTCTGGCGCCTTTGATAGGACTCTGGGGTCACCGATCAAGAGATTGTCTAGATGAGAAGATCCCTTGAAGATGATTGGTTGGTTGGTTCTTTGTTCGATAGGTGGATGAGGGTGGTCGACACTTCGTAGATAGAGATCGCTGCTCCTTTAAAGATTGTCGATTGTCAATGTTCCCTTTCTCTTTTCATTTTTTTTGGTGGAAGAAGAACTGCTTTTATTTATAGAGAATCGAGCACATATCCGATGTGCATTAGAGTTCCTGAGATATGAAAAAATCTGCCATCATTGTACGGTGTGGGCTTCTGCGGCACTGACACATGGCGGACATTGAGATTCCTCTCAAACGAGATATCTGATGGTTATAAACATAACCGAAGAAGGTGACACATGGCACGTGCCAATTTGCTTGCTCGGATACAGCCGAGTAAATCTTAGGATTTTATCCTAGATTTGGAGTCTAATTGATCCTCGTCTAAGCTTTAAATCAATCTGATATGATATTGATCATGATTTCATCCCAATTTTTTCTGCAAGAGGCGATTTAAACAAACCAATTGGGGTATCTTGTGCCTCTGGTGAGGACTAAGTGCTGCTGTGCTTCTGGGGAGATGAGTAGACCGTACTTCTGGAGACGACGGAACCTCTGTGCTTTCAGACGACGAGTGGACTTGGCTGCGAATGACGATGAGACTTCTGTGCATATAGAGCAACTTATGAAGCTGTATTTCGGGCTACCGGAGTCACTGTACTGTAGGCGACAAGTTGGCTTGTGCTTCAGGTTGGCGAGGTTACTGTGCTTTTAGAGCGACAGGTTGACTTGCATTGGTTGTGATGGGAGTTCCCAATTCTCTTATAGAGAAGTAACTTAAGCTTCTGATCTGGAGCAGATGACCGTACTGTGGGAATAGAGATGGTGTGAGCATATCACCATCCTGTGCCTCATACGGACGCAGGTAAGTAGATGCGTCTCTAAACAGTGAATGATTTAGCTGTGAAGGGAAGGGTATGACACCCTTGCGCATCTGAGATTGGCGTAGACAGGTAGCTGAGCCTTTGGAGTGAAGACACCGACTTCAAAATAAAAGAAGGGAAGGAGGGCCTACCACCATCTTATTTCTGAGGTTGGTGCAGGCAGGTAGCTGCGCCTCTGGCTTGAAGGCTCTGGCTTCTTCAAAGTGCTGAGTTACTGATATGCTTCTGAGAGGCTGCACCTACAAGAAAATCAGAACATGCTTCAGTAGAGGTCGATCTTCCAGCGTGTGTATCAAAAAGAAAGAAGGCTGCGCTTCGATGAGGACTGCATCCCTTGTAGATCCCTCTAGGCTTCTGTCGAATCTGTACTAGATCCTTCGTAGAAGAACAGAATTAGTCCCTTATGTATAGTCCTGATGTGTCTGTACTAAACTTTGGTAGACATGACAATAAAGGGTCTTCTTTCTATATCTTCTGTTTTGTCTTTTTAGCACTGAGCCCGAGTCTTTTGCATCTTCTGCGCTTTGGCGAAGGGATGTCTTCAGCTGAAATTTTTTATGCTTCTATAAGACCCCCTTCAAAGTGTTCCAAACTTGAGTCAAGCTCGGGATACTTTGAATAGAAGCATGAACACGTGTCAGGACTATACGAGCTGGGTGATGGCTGGTGTCACGCCTAGCTCTTTGCATTAATTGTCCTGAGTCATCATTTCAGATCATGGGCACCTGATGGCTTCTTGATATTGGAGTCTCTTACGTCTTTACAAAGATCGCGAATCTCTTTAACAGAGGAGGTTCAGAGTCACGTTCTTTTGCTCACTCGTTGTACTGTCATCTGTCATGGACTAGAGCTTTAGCTTAACTTGTAAGCTTCCTTCTGACCGATGTCTGGCTCGTGCTTGGACCATGCGACCAGCCTACATAAAGGACTGTCCTCCTTCAAGAGAAGACTCAGCTGCTTCAATAATGGCCTTGTGTCACCCCCAGTTTTCAAGAACAGGGGTATTTTGATCATTTTTCATTTTAGAATATTTTTGGATTTATTTTATTATTTATGATATTGTTTTGGGGTTATTTGAGTCAGGTTCAAATTTCAACTCAATCCGACTTGTATTAGAGACCCGAGGTAGCTTTGACTCTAGTGGGGCCCATTTATTAGTTAGACATGGCTCACATGACAATATTTAAGTTTGTATGGTTAGACTAAATTTTATGACTAGGTTGGGTTGATTAGAGACTCAAACTAGTCTATTTTAGCCCCAAACCAAAACCTAACTTAAGTTGAACCTAATGAGACAAGAGGGGGGCATTTTGGACTTTGCCAAAATGCTATGACCAAGCCTTTATGGCCGGCCACAAGGGGGAGAGGGAATGACTCATCACTTTTCATCCTTAGCCACATTTTTATCTCCTTCAGTTCTTCCCCAAATTTGAGAAGAACCTCCATTGATTTCATCCCCAAATCAATCCATTCCTCCATCCAATCTTCTCCATTTCTTCTCTACTCAAGCAAGAGGAGGTACTAGCCAAGTTTGGGAGGAGTTTGCATTGGTTTGTGTCCATTTGGAGATCCCTTCGTGTCGGTGCCGTATCGGAAGGAGTTCTTTGAGATTTTACCTCCCGGAAGGTAAAATCTACCCTCTAAATCAAACTCTCATGCATTTAGGAATGTTTTGAACCCATAGGATTCACCCCCATGGTTGTGTCTCCATTTGTGTCCATTTTGGGTCCATTTGGGGATGTTTAGGAGTGTCCTTGATGTGTTGTTGTGTCCATGTGGGAAACCCCCAAATTTGGACACACCATATGTTTTTCTTTATGTTTGAATGATTTATTTCATGCTTTAATCTCAGATTTATGTGTTAGAGATGTTGTTCTTGTGTGTCCCTGTATATATTATTTTTGTGTCTCTATGTATATTTTCAAGTGTGTGTGTGTGTCTTTATATATTATGTTTTGTATGTGTCCTTATATATATAATAGATGTGAGAGTGGTTATATATACATATTGTGTTTGTTTTATATATATATATTTATGGGTGTGTGAGTTTCTTGATGTATATATATTGTGTTTGTGTGTGTTCATATTTATATGTTGTTGTTGTGTTCAATTTGTGTTGTTGTACAGGGGGTTGTGATAGTTCTTGAGAGGTTTTGTGGTGGAGTTTGTGGAGTATTAGAGGGGAGGGATGTATAGAAGTATAGATGAGTGAAAGGGGGGGATGGCAACAGCAAACAGTAGCCATGCTGCTGCCCAATACAGCAGCAGCAGTCCCCATTGGGGACTGCGTATTTTAGGCAGTGCAAGATGGTTTTTTGGGGTTTTGTGGCCCCAAAACATCCCCTTTAGACCCCCCCCCTTAGCCCCAAATGCCTACCCCCACTTGTCAACCACATTTTCTACTATGAAACCCCTAAATTAGAGAGTGTTTTTAGTGTGTTAGGTGGTTAGTGGGGTAGTATTTCTAGTGGTAGAAAATAAGGTTGGTCATGTTATGTTATATGTCATGTTATGATACATTAGGAGGTTTGTGGTAGATGTTTGAGTTGGTTTTTGAGAGTTATTTTAGAAGTAGCATTCTAAGCTAGATGGAGGTTAGATAGATGATGGTTGTGAGTGGTGGTGGTAGTTTAGGATTAGAGGTAGTGTTGGTATCTTGGTATCTCAAGATACCAAGATTTACCTTAAGGTATGTTGAGAGTGACCAACATGGGGATAAGATAGACTGGATGGGTTAGATACCTAGATTTCTTGGTTGGTAATGTGTAGATAGGTTAGTGTCTAGCTACCCTAAGAAGCCTAGGTTAGTCTACCAAGGTTAGGAGGGATTGCCTTTGTATTGGGGCAAGGTATTGGGAATACCTTGTAAAGGATAAAGGTAAGGTATTGGGGGTAAGTCTAAGATTTGGGTTTTGATTATTAAGATGGGGTTAGAAATAGGTTGTCTTGGTAGGTAATGATTAGATAAGGTAGTTTAGTCTAGTTTTGACCCGTTGACCAAGAGTTGACTTTTTGACCAAAGTCAACTATGAGTCAACACTTTACCTAGAATTGACCCAAAATCAAACCAGAGTTGACTGTTAGTCAACATTTGCCTAGTTTGACCTAGGGTTGACCTAGGGTTGACCAGAGTTGACCAGTTGACCAAAAGTCAACTGTAAGTCAACCCTTGACCTAGATTGACCTAGTTTGACTTGGTTTGACTTTCTGTGACCTTGTTGGTTCTAGTGTGACTCTGTGTGACCTAGTTTGGCTCAGTATGACCTATTATGACCTAGTTTAGCCTGATGTGATATGGTATGACCTAGTTTAGCCTAATGTGACCTAGTTTGACCTAGTTTTGACTTAGACTTGTATATCATAACTTGATTAGCATTCCTTTTATTACTAAACCGGGTCTTCAAATGACGAGATGCAGTCGTCCGAAAGACTGCAGAACCACTCATAGGCTACCCCCTGCAGGGCTCCTTTGAATATGTTGGACAGGAGGGCGTTATTCTTTGGCAGGTGCCCCGTTACTGAGGCAAAGTATCTCAAGTATTGTCGGGGAGACCCCTTCCCTTCATAAGGTGTAAGCGTCTGCGGATTGTATTTGGAAGGATAGACGACGTTGTCCCACTCGACAGGGTATGGCTGCCGGATCCCCATCTTCCCGGGCTTTGCTTGCTTCTCCTTGGCATCATGACGAGCATACAGCTCCTTGATGTCCTGCTGTATCTCGGTTGGCATTGCGGAGCCTGTAGCCGATGGAGTAGACGAGGATGGTCCTGCCTGATTGGCAGTAGGCAACCTGCTGGATTCGTTATTGGTTAGCGGATCATGCGCAGGTGTAGAGGCAGCAGGGCCATGCTACTCTTGAGGTCGATTATGATCGAGGACAGGGTCTTCATGGTGTCCGTCTATCTAACTTCGTGTCGAGGACTTCGATGCGTCTGAGAGCTTCGTTGTTTTCTTTCTCATTATCGACATCGGCCATGAACACAGACCGAGTGTGAGGGTAACTCGAGGGAGCCGTAGATCCTTCATTTTCTGGCTCAGAAGCCTGAGTTTTGCTGTCCTGAGGATATATCGTACGATTGTGACCTTCTTCGGACTCATTATGGTTGCTACCCTCGGTCTGGTGACCGACTACACCAATGGAGACATCTGTGTCGTATTGTGCCTCGTCAGATTGGAACACAGGGTTGTCGTACATGGTAGGAGGCTGGCTACCCCAGTTTTTGATAAGGCACTCAATACAAATTTGGAACGAGTACCTTAGAACACACCTACATCGGGGACCTTAGCTTTATTGTTCTCTGACCTCCTCTTCAGTTTAGCGACCAATATAGAAGGATTCTGAAAGGGCTTCTTGAAAGCTCTAGAACCCTGTACTGCATAGAATGTGGAGATACGGGGCTCGTCTTCTCTATGGCTTACCAATCCCCTGTTAAGCCTCTGGCGTGGGGTCGGCGTGGAGTAAAGTCTCTGGAAGATGAAATGCCTGCTCAGCGATGGTGTAGTCGTCTGCTGACAACGACAGTTGATGGCAATCTGGGTACAAGAGTGCCTTGATTTAGGAACGTCTTATGCCACTGATTCTTCTTTCGCTTGGGAGAGGGTTGGATCTTCTATCGTAGCACTCCCATTGTACATGCAGGGAAGCTGCATATAAGCACGGTCAGAGCGGGTCTGGCGAGGAAGCCTTCTGTCGGTCATGCAGGAATGTTGCTCGCGTGGCTCCCTCTCCGTGGGATGTACCTCATGGCTTGGCTTACGCACAAGAGTACCCCAATGGAAGGGAGATTCGACTGGTTGAGGCATCAGAGCGTGAGAGCCAGTCTTGCGTAGCTTTCCGTCGGCTGTGCGTGTTACTGTCAACACGGGCCTCTGGTCTGCCGCTGGTGTCGCATGCTTGTTGTACGAAGCGTGAGCCACCTGGGATCTTGTAACACCCACTTTTCTAAAATGAGGGCAATTTTAAACTTTTGCAATATTGATTATTAAAGAATAGTATTTAATTCATGTTAATAATTTTTGGTGAATTTTAATTAATTTAATACTATTTAATTTGGTGCATTGTGATTTTGGTGTTTTGATAGTGTAACCCTAGAACGGTTAAGCCTAGAAACTAACCACGACCATGGGGAACTAACCATGTGATTAGAATGACTAATTACAACTTTTTAGCCTAAGGGTATTTTGGTTATTTTGTGACTTTTAAATTAATTAGGATTTTGATTAAGTAATAATATGCTAAGTGTTTTGTTAGAGATTAACCTAGAATTGGCCTAACCTAAATATTATCTTTGAGCCTAGATATTAGATTAGAAGCTTCCATCATGACAAGGTTTGGAATACCTAAATATTAAGTTGAGTAGGATATTTGTTAAGGTTAGATGTTTGGCTTGAGGCCTAGAATTAAACTAGCTAGAGGCATTTAAACCTTATGAAACTTAACCCTAAACCCAGAAATAACCCTAGGCTGCCATTAAGGGATCCCCACCCCTATATAAACACATATTCACATCCTCTTTCCTCTTTCATTAAACCTACAAACCCTAGTTTAGTGTTCTTCCCCAATTTTAGCCCCTTTCTTCAAATCAACTCCAAATTGGACCAAATCAATTGCATTAGACTCCCCTATAGTAAAGGATACCATTGGTGGATAGATAGCAAGGATTTGGAAGCTTTGGACTGTTGCAAGTTGGATGAGAAGTCTCATTCCTAGGCTTTTTATTAAGATTTGACTCTCAATAGGTAATGGCCTTTAAACCCTTTAAATTCCTAGTTTTTCTTCAAAGATGCATTCATTTAGGGTTCCCCTAGCTGTCCCTCGAGTTTGGTTCAATTTTGTGTCCGTTTGATATGCGTATCGGACACGTATCATAGTGTGTATGCAATTGTTTGATAAAATGCCTATGTGAACTTTTTGTTCTCCATTTTCAAAACTAATTTCATATTTGGGAAGCCTTTGATGTGTGTTTTCGAATCCCCACTGACTGAGCACATTTTTGTATCCTTTTTGTGTCCAAATCTGGACACAAACCTGTGCATGAGACCAGGTTCACTGTCCTGCTACCCGACACAGTTTTTAGACACAAAACGCCACGTGGACTCATGCCACTTGGCACAGAGGTAGGGGCAACCTCTGATAAGACCCTCCTTGAGTTTCGTGTCATCTCGTGTCATGTCGAGGGAGTTCTCGTGCGTGTACTAGTTTTGAACCACACTGTTATGCGCGGAAATACCCCTCTGATACGCACACACCCACACGACTCGACACACGATGGACACAATACAGAAACTTGTATCCCTAGCCCTATACCTACCCTTGGGTTGGACATGAGCACGAGGCTCGTGGGTGGACACACGAGTCCCTGGACCCCTCGACACCTCAATACGAGCCCCCACTGTTACTATTTCTGATACTTTCTAATTTATATATTTTTGACACTTCGTGTCCTGTTTTTGGACACGTTTGGCTTCCTTAGGACACGTGGGGTTAGTCCCTACACTATACACTTTGTTTCCCTAAACATTTTCAAGTTGAATTCATGAATTAGGTTTTAAAATTGATGTTCATATTTTTCACTATGTCATGTTCATTTTTTTTCAGTTTTGAGATTTTGAAGTTGGGATTTAATTTCCCATTTTCTTGAGAATTTCATATGTTTTAATCTGAGCATGTTATGAACTGTAAATTGACATAATAAGATTATTTATTGTGAAGGAAACTGAAACATGTTTGGATAACCTGAGATTTAGATTACCTAATGTTAAACCTGAGAACTCAGATGAAATCTGAGATTTAAATGCAAATGTATTGAACCTGAGTTGTTTGATTTTAAACTGAGAACATGTTTAAACTGAGAGTTAGTATATGAAGTTGGGTTTTAACTGAGACTTGGTTCAAAATTGTTTTGAGCTGAGAGCAGTTGCTCTCGATTTTTCTTTGATTCATATGTAGTAGATAATGAGTGTTGTATGTATTCATGTAAACCTGAAATGTATATATACATATATGCATGTAAGTTTGCATGATATATGAATGCATGAATTGAATTTTGGTATATATGTAAGAATATGTATGCAACTGTGATAATGTTTGAATGATTAAAACTGAGGACAAGTCTGATAACCAAAAACCTGAGATAATTTTATGCACTGAAACAGAGATTGAACCCAGTCAATTTCATTTCCCTTTTCCTTCTTTAATGTATGCCATGTATGTTTTATATAAAGTAAATATGAATGCTTTATATGAGAATGATATATAAAGTATGCATGATATGTAAGTAGGTAATGCAAGGTAATGTAATCCATGTATGTAATGGATGTAGTATAGTATACATAGATGCAATATAGGGTAATCTAATGTACTGTTATATAGGATAGGCATGAATGAATGTATGTTATCTATTTGATATATATGTATGTAGGTATGATTGAATAGATACATGTATGCATGTTTGTATGACTTGTATGTATACATAATTTGTATGTAGGCATGTATGCCATGATATGTATGTATGCATCTATGTAATGTATGTATACATGTATATTTGTATGCAATATATGAATACATATATAATTTAATGCAAGCATGTAGGCAATGTAATGTATGTATGCATACATGTATGTATGCAAGTATGCATACATGATATGTATGCAAGTATGTATATATCTATGTATATTGTGATATTGGATATAGGCCTATAGTATAGTTGACCCTATAGTTGACTAATAGGCTATTTGAACTTGTGGACTTTAGTTGACTAGCCCTAGACCTAGAATGACTTGGTATTGAACCTAATAGGCTAAGTTGACTAGAGTTGACCAAAAGTCAACATTGAGTCAATATGTGACCAATTGACCTAGTTTGACTAGAGTTTGACTTAGTTGATTAAGATTGACCTAGTTGACCAAATCCTAGACAGTTGACCAGTTTGACCTAGTTGACTAGAGTGTTGACTTGGCTTGACCGAGAGTTGACTTTGACCTAGAATGGTTTACAAATTATGTAGATTTCATTTACCTTATTTTAGATACATCATAACCTATATTGCTCTAATTAGGACACTGTGACTCCGTTTCAGTCATCTGATATTCATCTGTCATTCAGAGTAGCAGATGAGTACATTCTCTGATAGTTCTTTCATTTACTTGTCGATTACTGTATTTTAGTTCTAGTTAGTTCTATTTGATTCTCTGTCAACACTTGATATTACTAAATCCATTGCATGCGACACTCACCGTTTATATGTCTGGCCTCCATTACTGGAATCACCTACTGGCATCATCATGTTCTGGCTGGACTTGTACTTATTTTCGTGTCGATTATGGATTCACTTGTATTTGTTGGGCTGAGAAATATTGGTGTAGACATGTGAACATTCCCAGATACTGAAACCACCTTCTTTGGAATTATACTGGAAAGATCGCCATCCCTCACCTAATCAGTGTGCGATGTGCCGTATTACCTATAGTCGTTTACATGTCGATCTCGGTATTGTAAAACACACTGTTAGAGTATAGTTTGGACTCACCCTGGATTTATTGATCACTACTGGACTCATCTTGTACTAGATTCATCTTGTATTAGATTGATATTGTATTAGACTCATATTGGGATTACATTTGACTTATATTATACTATCTGGACTTATCATGTTACTCTAGTTCAGCTAGCTTGTGTTACAGTCTTCCTTGCTATGTTTCTTCTCTTGTTTTGTTACATTAATTCCCTTATACTTTAACTATTTCTCTACATCATTACCTGTATAAAACTGCCATGTTCATCAATATAACTGTGTATAACTGCTTTATAGTCTTTGCATTTACTTGGGATTTCTAGATGAGTTGTGCTCGTTCTAATCCTGACTGGATACGTTGACAAAATATTACAGATGCTTGCCCCGAGGAAACCTGCCCTACTTACTATGAACCAGGAGAAGGCTTAGCTATCTTTGGTCCCGACACTCAGGAGTGATCGGGAGACTAGCTAGTAGACTTGGTTTAGTTTTCATGTTTTAGAACTTGAATTGTAATAATTTGAGATACTTGTTTGTTTTGAGATTGTTTGAGATATTATTTTAGTACTTTATTCAGATGTTGTTGTTTGAGTTTAGTTTAGTATTGGATTATGTGTTATCTTATAGTGCTTAGACTGTGATTGAGTTATATCATATCTTATACTTGTCCTCCGTTCGGATTTGAGATCCATGATAGGTACATTATATATATTGCATGAGTTGTTTAGTTAGCGACCTAGAACAACGTTCTACTGCCGATTCTGCGGCATAGGCTGGGCATTGTTACGTACTTGTACCGTTATAGCGAGTGCGGGTCATGACAGATCTCTTCCTACTATGCCTATATGTATTGTTCATATATATATATACATATATATATATATATATATATATATATATACATATATATATATATATATATATATATATATGAACAATACATATATATATATATATATATATATATATATATATATATATATATATATATATATATATATACATATATATATATATATATATATATATATATATATATATATATATTGTTGGACCCCAGGCATATTTTGCTGCACCTCTCCTCCGAGCTTGACCACAGGACCGTGTGGTCCAAGGACACCGGTAGGGTTGACTCCCACCAAATAAAGATTATCAGGTGGTCAGCGGACTTTAACACCAAAGAAGACTCAGCGACGGTTGCGGCCTGGGTGACCCTCCCCAACCTTTCCCTCATTTGCTTCGTTCCCACGGCCATAAAATGGATTGTCAACTCTTTCGGGACGTATGTGGCCACAGCAGAAGAAACAATCAACCTTACCAAAGCTCACTTCGCTAAAATCTATGTAGAACTAGACCTCACTAACGAGCCTCCCAATCACATTCTCATTGAGCTAGGCAATCAGACACACACCCAACGAATAGTCTACGACATCCATATCATTTTCTGCAAATATAGCCATTTGAGAGGACACCTAGCAGAACATTGTTTCCGTCTTCACCCTGAGCTCAAGAGGAATGCAGGCCGAAAAGATGCCCCGACAAAAGCGACAGGAATCAACAACCACAGCCCCTGCTTCTGCTTCCAAACTCCCACATTAGATTCAACGACTGTGAAGACACGCCAGTCAAGGTAGCCTCCCCTGGTCCTGCTATGGCTCATAGTACCTCCCCATTCCTCCTCCTCTCCAATCAGTTCAATGCCCTGGACCCGGAAGCCACTGAGCACTCCAAGGCACTCGCTGTCCTCGAAGTCTCTTACGAGCCACTTGGACCGTGCTCAGAGATGGTACCATCCAGAGATATCCCCTTGGATGTTGTTGCAGTATCCTCCCAAGACCCCATAACAGTCCCAACCAAGATCTCAGTCAGTCATTCCTCGAGCGATGTGATCACCGTCGAGGAAGCCCTAGCAATCCTGGGACCAGAACAGGTCCTTAGAGGACAACAGGTCATGGCTGCAGGATTTTCCCTCCAGTCAGCAGAAGAACAACTCGGATGCGCAGAAGACACCCTCATTATCCCCCCCGGAGAGGCTATCCTAGATTGTGCTGGAGAAAGGATCGAGGCCTCAAAGGACACCCTCCATCACAGTCGAGGAACCAACCCTTGACAACTCCATGGTCACGACGACAACCATCAACAACAAAAAAATAGATAAAATAGAAGTCACTGAGCTGTCGACCATGCGCACCAGATCCGCAGCCAAGCGAACAAAAAATGCCCCCACTAGCAGCATTAATGCTTAATATCCACTCCTGGAATGTTCGTGGCCTGGCCAACAAACCCACCAAGAGGCAACTTACCAGCCTCAAAAAACTCCACAAGATTGAAATTTTGATTGTCCTTGAATCCAAGATCCCCTTCCAACAAAATCAAAACCATTCAGCTACACCTTAGATTCAATACTGCCATGGCAGACAACTACGACATTTGGATCCTCTGCTCGATGAAAGTCAAGATCGGAGTTATCAAGGATTCAAGACAGGCTCTATCGTGCTGGATAGAATACCCCTTTCTCCCCAATCGTGCCATTCTGTCTGCGGTTCATGGCAGCTGTGACATTGCAGAATGCAAATAGCTCTGGAACGACCTTCTCGACACCAACCTCAACCACATTAATCTTCCTTGGCTTTGTTTTAGGGACTTTAAGGCCATCACTTATAGACATAAGAAGTCTGGCGGGTGCCCTCCTCCCCATACGACCATGCCAGATTTTAACAACTTCATTTTTATTGCCAACCTCTCTCCGCTCCAGTCCACTGGCAATGCGTTTACCTGGTACAACATGCAGAAAGGTGTCCACCGGCAATACTTCCGCCTTGATAGGGCCCTCACGAACACCCTCTGGCATGGTATGGGGATCATCTCCAGACTATCTCATCTGAATGCCATCGAATCCGACCACGCGCCCCTGCTAGTTGAAATTAAAAGCTCCTCCAATCAGATTAAAAAGAACTTCCATTTTCTCGACTTCTGGAGCGAATACCTACAATTCAAGCACATTATTACAGAAGCTTAGAACCGCACGGATTCCTCCGACCCGCTCATCAGGGTAGCCAATAAGCTTAAGGCGACGAGGAAAGCCCTTACGGATTGGAGTAACCAGGCGTATGGGGATATTTTTAAGGCCGTTCGCATCGTCGAGGATGATATCACTCGTGCCGAGGCCCTATTCACGACAGACCAATCGCCGGCAGCCAGGACTGCCCTTAACCTCACTAAAGCTATTCTCAAATTATGGCTGAAAGTCGAAACTGACTTTTGGAAACAGAAAGCGAGGCTTAAATGGGACAGCGAGGGGGACAAAAATACTGCCTACTTCCACGCCTGCGCCAACGGTCGCAAATAGAAACTCACCCTCCATCAGATCAACGACGATTCTGGTAACATCATCTATAACCAACGGAGAATCCAAGTGGCTGCCACAAAGTTTTACTCTCAGCTGTTCACCAAAGAAAGGGTTCACAGAGATAACAACTTTTTGGCTGAGATCCCCCATCTCATAGAAGACACCGATAACATCCAGCTGGAACTCCCTCCGTCCGAGCAGGAGGTGAGAGACGTGGTATGGGCCCTCGATGCCCACAGTGCACGAGGACCAGACGATTTCTCAGGGGGTTTTTTTAGAGTGCTGGGATATAATCGAGAAGGACATCTATGAAACGGTTACTGCCTTCTTCCAGGAAGCTACTTACCCCAAAGCCATATCTTCCGCCAACCTGATCCTCATCCCAAAAAAAGATAACCCAGAGACTTTTCGGGACTTTCGGCCTATCGGTCTGTGCACCTTCACCAACAAGATCATCTCCAAGATCATCGCCTCATGTATGTCAGACTTGCTTTCCAAGATCATTTCTGACGAGCAAAGTGGCTTCGTCCAAGGTAGAAACATCCAGGATAACATTATGCTAGCTCAAAAGTTAATCACCTGCATGAAACTTCCTGCTAGAGGTGGCAACATCGCGATCAAACTGGACATGGAGAAAGCTTATGACAGGCTGGATTGGCAATTCATGATCTGGGTTTTCAGGGCCTTTGGATTTTTGGAAACCTGGACCAATATCGTGTGGAGATCGATCAGCAACTCATAGTTCTCTACGGTTATCAACGGCCAAGCCGACGGATTCTTCAAATCGAGTCGCGGAGTCAGGCAAGGAGACCCCTTATCGTCCACCATATTCATCATTACGACTGATGCCTTGAGCAGAAATCTGAACAAGATGGCCTGCTCCCCGAACTTCCAGTATTTTTACACTGCCAGCGGCTGCCCGATCATCACCCACCTGGCATATGCAGACGATATTCTCATCTTCACATCCGGGGATGTCGGGTCGGTCGATGTGGTCCATAACACCCTGCAGAGATACTCCTCTTGCTCTGGTCAGAAGGTCAATCCTGCCAAGAGTGTCATCTATGCCCACCACAACATCAAGAGAGAGAATGCTGCTAGCATCTCTAATATCACCTCTTTCTCCATTGAACACCCTCTATTCCAATACCTCGGATGTCCCCTCGTGTACGGTAAATCTAGCGTCGACAATTTTGACGAGCTGATTACCAAAATTAGGAGAAAACTGGAGGGGTGGTACAATGCAACCTTATCCCCAGGCGGCAAGATGATCCTCATCAAACATTTTCTCACATCTATACCCATATATACCCTGGCTGCATGCTTCCCTCCCAAGAAGGTGCTCTCCTCGATCGAAAGCATTCTTAGCAACTTTTTTTGGGGGCACAGTGGAGGCCACGTTAAGCATCATTGGGTGAGTTGGGACACCATGTCTAGACCCGCCGAGGAAGGGGGTATGGGTTTCGCTAAACTCTCTCACATTGTTGATACCTTCTCAATGAAGCTGTGGTGCAAGCTTTGTACGAGTTAGAATTTATGGACTAGATTCATGAAGGCCAGATATTTTAAGCACATTCACCCGTCACGGGCCATCCTCAATAGCAGATCCTCAGCGGCGTGGCGGCGGATCCTCAATGGGCGCGCTATTGTCGAACCTGTGATACGCCTTCATCTGGGTGACGGAGAATCATTAACCTTCCTAGAACGTTGGGCTGGAGAAACCTTGCTCCCTTCATTTCGGCGGCCCAGGGGAACAGCAGGATCAAGGACTTGTGGGATGCCTCTAGTAACGACTGGGACTGGGGCAAGATCCGTGAATGGGCTGGAGATGAGGCTGAAGATTGCATCCGTAGCCAAGGTCTGAAAATCGGTTCCGAAGCAGATGAGCTGCGGTGGTCGGTCAATCCCTCAGACGGCTTTTCTGTGTGCTCATCCAGATAAGTGGCCCATGGTCGCGGGACGCCATCCTCGATCATCGACGCCTTCTGGCAGACATGCATCCCCAAGAAGTGGTACATCCTTATTTGGAGATCCTTTCGAAAGAAGTTACATACTGATGACAATCTGCACACGATTGGATTCAGCTTAGCCTCTGCATGCAATTGCTGATCAGAGCGTCAGACGAAAACCGTTAACCACATCCTCTGTCAGGAAGAATTACTCGTCAAGGTATGGAGAGTTCTGTCCCAGCGTTGCAGACAGGCTCAGGACGACAGGTGCTTATACGATCTCTTGGCTGGTTTGGCGTCCATTTTCTACGGACACCAGATCGTAGTGGCAGCTGCAGCGTGGGTCATACGAAAGAATCGAAATAAGGCGAGATATGAGGGCCACCAGTACAACGCCGACAAGATCTTATGGGAGGTCCTCCGACAATGCCGTAAGATCAGGGACATCTGTTCGCACGGCCAAACAGACTTTTGGGTTTCTTTTCTCTCCTAACCTCCTGTATTCGGGTTTTGTTGGTATACTTGTATAGGCGTCGGCATTTTGTGCCTCAGGGTATACTTGTACAGGTTTTGGTATTTTGAGCCTTTACGGAATAAAATAAAGGGGTTTCCAAATATATATATATATATATATATATATATATATACATATGGGAGGCCCTTGCTTAGTCCGTTCTCAGGTTCTTGCGTGTATCCCCTGTCGGCGTTGCTTAGATCCGCCCCCTTTTTTTGTGCGCGTCTCGCGCTTTTAGTTTTCTTTCCTTTTGCCGCGTTAGCGTGCTTACTTGTATAGGCTTCGGCATTTTGTGCCTATTACTTCAATAAAGCTCCGAGTTTCCTATATATATATATATATATATATATATATATATATATATATATATATATATATAAACTAAAGCCCGTATCGAAGACACCCAGTCGACCCCCGTAAGGCTCGATCCCTGGAATATCGGCAAGAGTATAGTACAACGGTCCGGCTCCAACTTCCATAGTCAAATGCTCACGAACTCCTAGAAATATAAATAAACTAAAATAAATACCAGCTCAAGTATATACTGTATTTATACATATCATATATAGACTCAATCTAGTCATAAACTAGCCGACTAGATCTTAATAGCATATGCAACCAAATCTACTATACATGGCACTATACTAGCACATAAAAATAATATTTTTATTTCATAAAATATTTCATTATATTTTTGAAAAATACATAGAATAATTTCTTGACATATTTTATATAAATATATTTTAAGAAAAACAACCTTCTAGTTAGTGTAGTTGACTAGCAACACATTTATGCCACATGTTGAACCAATTGGAACCAAACGATACGAAAATGTGGAAAATTAATATTCTAGAAATAATAAGAATTAATTAGAGAAAAAAATATGATTTTTCATCATAAATTAGTTGACAACAATCATGGAAAGTTTTACGAAGTTTGAGATCAAATAGTCGAGTTTCGGTAAACTTTTCGATGTCCGACAAACTAGCATCATGAAAACGATAGCATAAATACATGAATAACTTATAAATCTGAATAAAGTACATTATTTGATAATAAAGGAGGATGGTAGGGTCAGTTCCAATGAGTTTTTTGATGTCGAAAAGATTTGTATGTCGTCCGAAACTTTCTCACCCCGAAATTGGTTCAACATGGACCAATTTTGGTACAACGGACGCCACGGACAAACCGAGTGGAACCATTTGAGTTAGAGATTGAAATCAATGTAGACACATATGTCTAAATATTAGTTTTGGTCTAGTGACTAACGTATGAGAAAAAGTAGATGAAACTCATCGAAGAAGATGACCAACCCAGGTTCAAAATTTTTATTACTTCGAGTTTAGCCTTCAAACTGCCAGACTAGTAGACGAGACTCCTCCAAATTTTGATAGGATTTAAGAGAGGTCTCTTAGGGTCGTCATAGAGGTGGTAGCATGACAAACGGAGCTCGAAAAGTCAGTAAAAAGGGTTTGGAAGGTGGGCGGCCTGCTTGGGGGTACGCGTACGGGTAGGGCTTTATGGCGGTCGAATTTTAGAGAGAAGGGGAAAAGGGTGGCTATTTTATGGGGATTAATATATAAGATTTGAAGCATTATATGTTAGGGTTTGATTGGCGTTGGTTTGGGTTGATTTGGTTGAGATTTGGTCAACCAATCAATAGATATGGTAATGGGTATCTCTAGGTTTCCTAATTTAGAAATAGAAAATATTGAGTCAAAGTGCATTGAATCTATGCATGTGGCTACCATTTAATTGATAAAATCATTCAAATATATGTATAATTTGTTTTGGCAACCTAGGGCGGGCCCCACTGAGTTGGTTGACCTAGGGTTTGGTCCAAACAATTTATCGAATAGAATTCAACTCCGAAAATACAATAATTGCGTCTTGTATGCCATTTGAAAATAAATAGCACATGAAAACTCAATTGAATGGGACACCATTGGCATGTGTGTAGTAGGCTCAAACTAGATCAAAATCATATATTGGGTCGAATGGGTTGGATCGATGTCGAGTTCTGAATTTAAATTGGAAAGTCGGTCAAGGTTTACGGTATATAGTAAGTTGGCATAATTTGACCCGAAAGTTGTGCTACAAAATTAAAGTACAAGGGAACATGTTTGAGTGGGATATGATATATCAAAATGAAGATAAACTTGTCTAGGTCAAAACATATGAAGGACATTTCTAGAGGTTGGCATTTCTTGTGCTCCAAAAATCAATGATACGAAAAATATATATGTTATGATCATAAATAATAGTGAGAAAATATATAATAACCAATAAATTAATTAAAATTATAATTTAAATATATATAAAATTTAAAGGACTTACAACCTCTCCACCTTAGAAAATTTTGTCAACAATATTTAGCACACGATAATATAAAAGCAATCAATAATTACTAATTAAAGATAACATACCTAATCCCATAAAAAGATGAGAAAAACGCTCTCAATCGCATCATCGCGGTCCCAAGTCGATTCGCCTAGTGTATGATTCCTCTGTGCGATACGAACTAAGGTAATGGTCTGGCCCCATAAAACTTTCTCTCGATGGTCCAGAATCTCTACGGGCTGCTCTTCGTAGGACAAACATGGTCACAATAATCTCAGAGTGATCAAGAACGAGATTGGTATATGACACTTACATCCTCAACTAAGATATATGGAACATGATGTGAACCCCTTCCAAGGTCTATGGCGATGCAAGCCTGTAAGCGACCTCACCAATTCTCTCTAAATAATCGAACGACCCGATGTACCTCGGACTCAGCTTCCATCTTCCTCCAAAACTAATGGTCCCTTTCGTAGGTGAAATCCTCAGAAATACATGATCTCCTGACTGAAACTCCAATGGTCAATGATGACTGTCTGCCCAGTGCTTCTGTCGATCTTGTGCTAATCGCAAATGTCCTTGAATTTGCTTCACCTTCTCTACAGTACAAACTACTAACTCTGGTCCCAATATCTATCGCTCACCAATATTATTCCAACATACAGGAGAACGATACTTCCTTCCTTACAAAGCTTCGAATGGTGCCATCTGTATACTCACATGATAATTGTTATTACAAAAAAATCAATCAAATGAAGGTAATTCTCCTATGAACCTCCAAAGTCAAGCATGCACGCTCGCAACATATCCTCCAAAGTCCTCATAGTACTCCCAAGTATCAAAAGCCACCAACTTTGGCATGGTCAAGACTCAAACCTGCATTACACAATCACTAAAGAAAGAGAGACAACATAGGCTCAGAATGGCTTTTTATGCCTCGCCAATGGCTATAGTAAATGCCTCGCCAATGGCTACAGTAAGTGCCAAATCATCACTGTCAATTCTTATGAAATTTCTTTAGTAAAATACATATCATGTATCCATAATAGAGAATGAAGCAATTACCAAATCAGAAGCATAGATCCAGAACAAAAGCATAAGACAGAAGCAATCACCAATTCTTATCCAGATCAGAAGCATGTATCCATAATGGAATATGTGTCTAGAGCATGTATCCGTAACAGACAAACAGAGCATATATCCAAAACATAACATGTTTCCAGATCAAAAGAATGACATTCTAGAACATATAGTATCCAGAATAAGCAAGTCTCAAACATAAAGTATCATAAATATCCAGCAGCATAATACTAACCACAAAAGTTGGGACTTACAGAGAGTTCGAAATATCGACAACAAAGGCTAAGTAACTCGAATGCAATTCTACACCAGAGAGAAAACAAGAAAAAAGAGAGTAAATGTGGCTCAGATGGCTGATTTATGTATCATAGGACATAGTATGATGCCATGTAGTATCAATTACACTTTCTCAAGCCATAATCATCATTTCCAATTTCTTATTTAATATGTTAGTAAAATCTTTAAGAAGAAACAATAAAATGGCAACATATGAATAACAAAGTACATATTAGTGCCTCGCTAATGGCTGTAATAACTGCCCCACCAATGGCTGCAACAGAATAAATCCCATAGGCCAGAACATCAACAGAAACAATCTTTTCTTCTTTTTTGCAGCAAGCAGAACAATAGTAAATGCTTCTTCATTTTTTTAATTTTTTTTATTTTTTCAGCAAACATTTAGCATTTTTTACTTTTTTGCAACAAATATTGAGCAAATTTTCTGGCAGGTAACAATTAACATAAGCATAACCATTTTTTGGCAGCTAACAGCATAAGCATTTTTTGCAACACCCTACATATTCAATGATGCAAAATACATATTCAAGAATTCCAAACAGCAAGAGCAAGGAGCCAAAGAATAGGGTTACTTACAGTGAGTGAGTACTGTGACCGAGAACAAGATCCAAAATATATATTCTCCTTCAAGTTCGATGATTCATGCAAGAATAACAAATTAATTTGAAACTAGTTAACTAGTGCATATAAAAGTCATATCTAAGTCCAGAAATCTAGATCAAGACTCAAACCGGAGAGAGCGAATGAGAGAGACTTACCAGACAAAATGAAGATCCTCAAATGAGTGAGATCTGAGTCTTAGAGTCGATACGGAGAGAGAAGCCCGGAACCATCAGATCTTAGAGATGGAGACTAAGACAGAGAAAGAGAGAGAAGCCCAGGATCAGATATTAGGGTTAAGTATTCATAGGGTGAAGGAGATATCGGAGAGAAATAATAGGGTTCGAGTTTTCAGCAGGAAAAGAAAGGAGACAGAGAGAGGCGGTAGGGAGAGAGCAAAGAAAAGGTTTAAGTATTTTATATCTCCCCCAAAACATATATGTGTGTGTGTGTGTGTGTGTGTGTGTGTGTGTGTGTGTGTGTGTGTGTGTGTGTGTGTGTGTGTGTATTGTAGTGGGTAAAATTATGACTGCACATTTCAGTTTTCAGTTCGGTTAAGAAATCAAAGTCCAAGCCCAATAACCGAATCGAAACCCGATAATTTATGGATCTAAAATCGAACTTCGACCAATTAAATTTCAAATCGAACCGAATTGGCTATTCACTTCGGGTCAGGTTGATTGGTTTTTTGTTTAAAAACCGACATCTGCCACCCCTACTCCAAGGTTTATATGGTATGCTTCGACTGTCCATCCGTCTGCGGATGATATGATGTATTAAACTTCAACCTCGTACTAAGTCTTTTATGCATACTCCTTCAAAAATATGAAGTAAACCTCGAATCTCTGTCAGACACAATGCTAACTGGTGCCCCGTCAGCCGTACCATTTTGCTTCATGTACATCTTGACTAATACCTCTGTAGATTGGCCAACTCTTAAAGAAAAAAAATGGGCTGCCTTGGTGAGATAGTCTACTATAACACAAACTGCATCTTTACCACTTAGACTCCTCGAAATCTAGTCATGAAATCTATCATAATATTCTCTCATTTCTACTCCGGTATGGGTAGCGGTTGAAGTAACCCTACTGGTCTCTAATGTTCAACCTTAACTTGCTGACACACCAAACACTTTGCTACAATTTGGGCTATATCTCTTATTATTCTATGTCACCAATAATGCAACCTCAAGTGTCTATGCATCTTCGTCCTTCAAGATGTATAGAATACGGTGAACTGTGTTCTTCCGTCATCAACTCCTACCGAAGCTCTCCATTCAGAACGTAGAGGCGATCTTCACACCTCAAAGTACCATCCTCATGAATACGCAATCTGGTCTGCATACCGACCTTAGTTCTCTGTCGAAGTCTCTAAAATCTTGTATCTATTGGCATTGCGTTCTTGATCCTCTCGGCCAATGACGACTGCACCTGAAGGCTCATTAATTGGACGTCTACTCTTGGCAATATAATCTCTATCCCCAACTTCTGTAAATCCCCCAATAGATGTGGCTGAGTAGTCAAAGAAATGCCATAGGCCTCCTACTCAAAGTATCGGCTACTACATTCGCCTTCCATGGATGATATTACAAATCAATCTCAAAATCCTTCATCAATTCCAACCATCTTCTCTACCTCAAATTCAAATCCTTCTGAGTGTAGACATACTTCAAGCTCTTATGCTCTGTAAAGATCTCTACTCGCTCTCCATACAAATAATGCCTCCAAAGCATCAAGGCAAAGCTCACTGCAGCAAGCTCTAAGTCGTGAGTAGGGTAATTCTTCTCATGAGTCCTCAACTGCCTCGAAGCATATATAACCTTCTATTTTCAAAATCTTGATTATTATATTATTTTATTAGCAATTTTAGGAATGTTTTATTTGAATTTATTAGATATTCTACTTGAACTTATTTTTAGACTATGTTTTTCCATTATAATATTTAATCGGATAATTATTTATGGTTTCCTATTATAGAGTGGCAAACTTGTAAATTACTCCTAAGTAGCATGGTTATTTTAGGAAGCCATTGTGGAATATCTAGTCACATGACTAGTGAGAACCTTCTGGAACCCAATTAAGCTAATCTGGATTAGTATTAATTAATCCAGATTAACACTAATTAACTTTAGGGAATATTCCTTGGCATCTAGAATATACCAAGGAATATTCTCTGGCACATTCCAGGAATATCCTTTCTAGCCCATGTGCTTAGACCTTCTAGGTCTTTCCTAATCAGCCTATAAATAGCTAATGAAAGATTAATAATTCCTAATTAATTCTAATAGCCTAATGATTGTGTCCACGTGTCCGTGTCCATTCCACTCATTTTTATATTTGTACATTATATTTCCTGTGTCCATCCCGATACGAACATTTCTCGTGTCCACCACCACCCATGTTGTGTCATGTGTCCCTGACATATGACTTTCATCCAGATCTAGACACATGTGTTTCGTGTCCCCTGACACGGACACGACGGTACAGACACCAGATCACAAAACCCTAGATCTAGCTATAACCCTAACGGAGGTCGTCATGCCACTCTTCGTCGTAGCATATCCGACCGAACCATCATCGGAGTAGGACAGCACCACCACCGTCTTCATCTTTTGGAAGCCTATTATCGTCGTTGTCATCACCGGGTCACTGTGTCCGACCGGATCCTCTCGGAAGATACCGGATCTACACCACCGGGCTCAGCCGTCTCCAGATCTAGAGTCTAGACACCATCGTGCCCCGAAGTCTGCCGGCTGGACCTCGAGCTTCTTTGTCGCCAGGCCATCCCCACATCCTAGATATGCACCTCTCTTCCTCGTCGACGTCTCTAGTGGCTTCATCTTCCGTCGGCCGCCACCAAGCCGAGTAAGAGGAAGAACAATCATCAAGCATGTAGCTTACCTAAGCCTTGGACAACTACTTGAATGCTTGTGTAACGCATATGATATGCCTTATATTATACTTGACTGCTAGCATATCATTTGTGCTATGCCTTATGTCCATTATCACTTGACTGTTAGTATAATGTACATGATATGCCTTATCTATTACATGACTGCTAGCATATCATTGCATTATACCTTATCCTTGCTTGCTTGACTGCTAGCATATCAGTTATGATATGCCTTATTCATGATATCCCAACAAGCACGATGATGTTCTATTGCATATGTTTTACGTAGCTAGTGCATGATTTTAGGTATTTTTCAGTTTACTTGCTATTTACTTGCCCTTGCTATTTTATATACTATTGTATCATATTGGAGTACTGTTGATTTACATTGTATTTTGTTTCTTTTCTGACTGGATCGTTGACATATTAGACCAGGGAATGATGACATCATGGGATTAGACGATGACACATGGAAGATTCTAGAAGATCAAATACAGATACTTTTGGTGTAATAGATGATTTTGAGGACACAGATGTATTAATTGTATTATTATTGAGGATATAGTTATCGAATTTGTCTCCAAAAGGGCTAGCAAGTATATAATGTACTAAACTACTGATAGTGGTCTATGTGGTGATTGTGTGTAGCTGAAATTTGTATATGCGTGATAGTTGCTGTGATGAGAAATCGATTTATCTTATCTTAATGATTCCTGAGGTTTAGATAGCTGACTACCGCCGATCATGTGGCGTAGGCTGGACGCGATCACAATCCGTACCCGATCATGCGGGTGCAGGATGTGACACATTTTTATGGCAGGTCTGATCTTAATAGTACTTTGAATTTGGGTACTATTAAGGGTCTGTTAGAATAAGAAAACTCATCACAGCATATGCCGTTGGTATGATTGTATAATTTACTATCTTATTTTTATTTTTCTGTATCTCTTAGTGTTCCCTACAAGGTCCTGGTCATTATTCTACAGCTTTCGGAGATTATTTCCTCCATATCTTTACCAGACTCTAGCCTCCTTTAGGATTTATGCTTTTTGTTATTTAGAGATTAAGAGTAAAAAAAAATTCGATCTCCTTCTTTAGTAAGCCAATTAATAGACCATTTTGATTCTCTATTTTTCTTTCTATTTAGATTCTAGAACCACTATTTAGAGTTTCAACTCCTCATTTAGCAAGTCGATTGAATCTCTTAACAGTCATTTCAAAAAAAATTATTTGGTTTTGGACAAAAATCCTACTTGATTTTCTCTTAACTATTCCAATCCAAATTGTTTTATTTAGAACCATAGATCTCATATACTAGCTATTTGGCCAACGTATTTCCCCATAATTTTCCATTGACCTTGAGGGATTATTTCCCCAAAATAATTCCAGTATAGGTCAATATTTCCTAGATATTCCCATGAGCCAAGGGTATTATTTTTTTTGCTCAACTTGAAACATCACTATTCCTATTTACCCTTGAACCCAACTCAATTAGCCATAGCCAAGATTTGATCAATTATGTGTCTATAAGCCTCTGACCTTGATCTTTGAATCAATCCTTATGGTTCTTTTCTTCATACTGATAGTCGACTACTTGATTCCCAAAAACAAATACCTACTACATGGATTCCTCACTATCGTGATGGAATCTCTTTAGAAGATAGGAAACTTACTTGAATTTGAATTATCAAGGTGCTCCTTTGAAACTCTCGTGGATGAAGTTAAGGAAACATTTGATGACCTACTATAGCGTGGCAGATGCGCGCTGCAGTCATTTATCTGAATCATGGAAAGTGCGGGTTTACTGTAGCCAGCCGCACACTGGTGAGACATGAACTTTAAGTTGAAGTAATTTCAGATATGTATAGGTTTTTAGATACAATTGTGACTATGTTCTATATGTATCATGTTTTGATCACCTGAGTTGTTCTATCAATATCATTTTGAAAATGGGTGAAGTTGAAAGACTTTTTTGTGCATGTCATTCTTTGAGTTATAGAACCAAGAGTTCACTGCAGCCAGATGTATACTGGCGGGGCATTAACTCTAGGTAAAATAATTCAGGATATGTATGGTTTTCTGATACTGTTGAGACTATATCCATGTCCTAGATATACATTATTTGGCCTCTTATCAACATTGAGAAACCATACCAGAATTATTTTGATCTGTTTGATTTTGAAGATTCTATTCTTAACAACTCTCAGAAATCTTTTCTAATACTATACTCAATAGGAATATTCCTGTAGAATTTCTACTTGATTTTTCCTAGGGTACATAAGGACCATTTCAAATACCTATTGATCCATCCTCTTTCATAATTCAACTATAGTCTTCTTATCATATATATGTAGGTGTGTTCCATAGATTGTTGGTATGCATATTTGTAGATAACTAATATATATTTTGTGGTTAGATATATATGTATAGGGAGACTAAGATTGCTACCTAGTTACTCTATTTAGATTGTTGGGAATCAGTATTTTTATGAGGTTAGTTAATGGAATAAGACCATGGGTGCGCAAGAAAGATTCTGTGAGCTAAAAGGATGAAATCATTGGAGGTTTGAAGTACATGATATCAAATTTTTAGTGACTACAAGAAAGGAAAAAAGTGACATAAGAATTAGCAGAGGAAATTGTAAGTGATAACAAAGGATGGTATGAATATACTAAAGTTTGATGAAGTTCTTCCAAGAAAGCAACAAATTGTTAATCGTATAGAAAATGATCATAGTTGAGGAAAATTCGGAGTTTTGAGGAAAAGGGTGAACAAAACCCATAGTAGGAGTATTTCGGAAGAGAAAAGAATCAAGGGTTCTAGAAAGAATATGACCATTGGAGTAGTTGAGGAATTAGGACTATAGCATTAGCATACAAACTCGGGGAGTATGAATGAGAGATTAAACGACTACTAAGCAAGTTGGTCGAGTAATGAAGAGAATAAAGGACGTGATAATGGATTAAAACTAAAAGGTTTTGAGCCAACTTGAATTGGTGAATGAATCGAGAAAAAACAAAATCGAAGACAAACAAAACAAGAAGAATATGGATTGAGGAAATAACGAAAATATTGTTATAATTTTAAGTGGATGATTGGATTTGTGAGATTGTCGATTCTAGTCAATAAAGATATCATAAAGGGGATTATTGGAAATAAAGAGAACAAAAGATTTTGCTGATAAAGGTTCTTTAACAAGTAATATTTGTAAAGAGACTACAGGTTCCATGGTACTAAAGAAAGATTAAATATAGACAAATGACTAGAGGATATGAAAGGGTTCTACCAGTTGCATGATTTTTTGATGATTACAAGATAAAGGTCGTTGGATTTCAGTTTCAATTTGGTTTAAGAATGAGATTAAGGTAGCAGACTTGATTGGATTTGGGAGAAGTTTAAGTGTAAAACCCCTAAATTTCTACTATATTTTTATTATATCAATTTTGGAACTGATTTGAAATTTTTGTACTGTATGTCACGTAGTCGTATTGTACGTCGTATGCAAAATTTTCATTTGCTCGACGAGTACGAATATGTGCGAGCGTACATATTTTATAAAAATATTTTCTTTTCTATTTTAATATACACTTTCAAAATTATATAATTATTATTCTTGCTATAAAAAGCCTTTTGTTTCTAAAAAGTTATTAATAATAAATAATATTTTGTATACTAGAAAAGTCTAATTATGTAAAGAATATTTTTGCATACATATATTTCGTAATTGTTTATTGGTTTATTTTAAATAAAAATATAATTTTCTAGATTTATTAATATTAATATTTTATTCGAAAAGATATTTAAAAATATTTATTAATTTCGAAATTATTATTACTGGTATTTTGAAAAATATTTTTGGAAGTTATTGTGGCCATTTAAATCTTGATTTGATTTTTTGAAATTATTTAAATAATTAAATAATTGAGATTTGATTTATTGATTTGATTTTTAAAACCAAAAATTTAATTAGATACAAATTGATTTTCATTTGGAATTGGATTTATATTTAGATTCGGATTTAAATAATCTTAAATTAAATTTGTGAGTTATCTATTGGGTTTCAAATCTACTCATAATCCTTATCTAATTTGGAATTCCCACATCCTATATAAATAGGTAGGTACTCCTCCAACTTTTTATTCTTCCACAAAATTCTACCATCCACAAGTGCAGTGCCTCGTGTCCGTGTTCGTGTCCGTGTCCGCTTCCCATTCTTATTCCATGATATTTTTACATATACATTTATGTTCTCGTGTCGGACACTTCCCCGACACAATAAAAATATCAAACCCTATTCCTAATCCTAGCTTCACCCATCCCGACCTAGCAACTCCACCACAGCCCTAAACCTAAACCCGAACTCCGACGACTCCAAACCATTGTACCCACGGCCACAGCCTTCCACCACCATCCCGTCGTCGTCACCATCCACCTCTATCGACCGCCCACCACCAGAAATCACCACCGCCACCATCGTCGTGGCCGTCCCGGCCGCTGTCACCAACACCATCATCATCGCTGTCACCATCCCCGCCACCGTCACTCCGGCCACCTTGACCGAGTGCAACCTCCACCACCGGAAAACACCACACCACCATCAACTAGGAAAGTAAAGAGAGAAGAGATCCCTAACCTGACCGAGCCATCGCCAACCTCCGGCGATAGCCTCCGACCATTTCCCCTCTGCCATCCGCCGTCGCCAGAAAACCCCCAGCCGCTCTCCTCGTCGAGCCACCCTCCGCGCGCGACCGTCCTTCGGCGCAGCGCCATCGTCGACAGACCGGAGCGCCGCCCTCGTCGCCGTGAGCTCCGCCCGCGTCCGCCGCGTCTTCTCCGCGTGCGCCCCTCCCGTCATTTTCCTCCGCCTCTGGAGCGGTACAACTCGTGCCGCCGGAAGACCAATCGACCACAGCCGAGCCGTCGACCCTTGCCGCCGCCTACACCCCTCGCCCCCGTCTCCGCGTTGACCGCTCCGCCGACCGAAACCCTAAACGCTCACCTCCCCGTTTCCTCCTCTCCAGAACCCTCTCCGACCAACGTCCGCCTCACTCCCCGCAGATCCGCGGCCGTGCCCCACCGGGCTGCTCCTCCCCTTCCCCTCCGTGGATCCGCCGAGCTTCCATCCCCGTCCGCCTTCCTCCTTCTTCCTCCCGCGTCCGCCACGGCCAGCGCCGACCATCCCTCCGCTGAACTCCGGCGCCAACCCTCTTGAACCCTTCTTCCACTTCCTTCATCTCGCTTCTAATTCTTCCCTTTTCTTTTGCTAACGAATGGCAGCAGTAATCAGCTGCTGAGATGTGTATTCCTTTTGGTTTATTCCTATTTTATTGTATTTTTTTTTCTTCTTTCTTTCTTCTTTCTATTTTCTAAGTTATGGTATAATTAAATTATTACATTTGTCATTATTATTCTTATCATTCTGATTACTATTATTATTATTATTATTATTATTATTATTATTAAGTATTTTGTTATAAGTATTAATACTTTTGTTAGTACATATATTATTGTTGTTGTGATCAGTTTGTGTGGTTTTCTCGGGAAAAGGGAAACAAAGGGTTGTCATAATTGATATTTTTAATTATTTTGAATCTTGCTATTCTTTGCAAACAATAGACATTTTGATATTATTATTATTATTATTATTATTATTATTGTTACTATTAATATTTCATTGTTATTATTATTATTATTATTATTATTATTATTATTATATGTATTCCTAGCTTATTGTGAATGAGTTTTGACTTAAATTATTTTAAATATATATCTTAATAAGTAAATATAGTTTTAAATATTTTATAAATATTTCTCGAGCTCCAAATAGTTAATAAAAGTATATATATTTTTCTCTAAAATTTTATTCTTTTAAACTAATGTAGTTTCTATCTCAAAACCATATTTTTATGAAATTAGAGTTTTTGCCTAAAAACGATTCATCTAAAACCTATTTTTGTTTCTAATGAAAATATATTTCAAGTATTACAAAACATTTTTTTCTAAGATCGTATCTTATGAACTATCCAATCCCCTCAATTATCTATTATTGTCCATAACCAAATCAAATTCTCTCCATCTACTTGCGAACCTCGAACATCCCTATATCAATCATAGCTAACTTGACCGTCCTGGACCCGATAGAACTGTCCGTGCCACCACCCGAGGCCATCTTGCATAGTGGTTGCACCGAAATTGCTGATCGTGCCACATGGATCATTGCAGCACCACCAGGCGTACTACCAGGCAAGACACCTTGCTATTCGATGTTTACTTATTTTAGCTCATATTTCATTCATTATTTATTTTCTTATAAACTGTGATACATGGCATAACTGTTAGAACTTACTGTTCATTATTATTTCTGCTATGTATTATTTTTCTCACATTAAACCTAGATTTAAGGGACCACCTTGTGTGTTGCATTCATTGGCCTTGACACATAGTAACACGAAGTTGTGTGTCGCATGTAGAACACGGAAGTGCGTGATTGGCTGGCCACCAGTACGTACAAGCCGTGCGATAGGAATAACCGCTAATAGAGGTTGCATGCTAGTTTGACTTAGCGGTTATAGTGGTTTGTGTTGTGGATACAACACAGTAGGCATTGGGCGGGGAGGATAATTCCTTAGCGTATGGGCTTCGATGCACTTCCCTTGTGACCCGGACTCTCCGCTGGAGATACGGGGTTGATGACCCATGCTCTTCCTGCTGGGGCCTCTGGTGCCCAAGAGGGGACTATGCTGATCCTATTTAGCCAGGGCCCATGCGTAGGAAGGATTGTTCTTAACAACATTTCACTTAGAACGGTAGGCTACCCTATCCGTTAGGTACGAGTACTTTTGGTTTGGGTACTTGTATCTGACCGTGGCTTGGAACAATAACTTGTCGCGAATTAGTTCGTCACATCTTGTCCTTGTTTGGTTGTAGGTGTGACTTACTACTTCGATGAGAAGGTATTGAACCTTGTTGGGGTCCGGATACCATATCGGATTCTTAGCATGGAAAGATACGTCGCCGTGAATTAGTTTACCATCTCCTGTCCTTGTTTGGTTGGGAGGATGGTACGCTCGTTCAGTAGGTGCGTATTGGACCATGTTATAAATTTGATTGACTTATTTATTGAGCAATATTTATTCAGTTTATATGGCATGCTATTATGTGTCTTGTTACGTCCCTCTGAGGACCTGGTTGTCTTACCAGGTGTGTGCTATTGTCTTTCGCAGGTGTTCTAGCTCTAGCCGTGGTCTTCGCTATTTCTTCGAGGATGATTGCATTTGGATCGTCTTCGCTTCGCTCGCCACTTATTTCATTTCTATGTATTTTTCCTTTACTTGTTGGTAGTGGATTTGTCTCCACCCAACATATTGTATCAAGATAATTCATTATCATTTTATGATATCTTTATTCATTTATTTTGTGTGGATGAGAATAGTTATGGTTCTACTGCATTTTACAGCTTATGTATTTATACGAGGCTTCCATATATTGAAGTATACTTCGTATGAATACAGCTGGCATGTCTACGTTTTTAGTCCTACGTATTTTGGAATTGGGGCATTACATTAAGTTCAGAAGAAATCATAAAACAAAGAAAGCACCATAATTCTAGACCATCAAAATACCACAATGGTCGACAGATGACATTTCAGGATCAAGTTTTGATTCAGCAGAAGAATCGTATGAGGTTGTTTGCAGTTACTTGCAAGAGATCAGGATATAAGTAAAATAGATGCAGAAAGAAATTAGGGCAACTTCTACATTAAGGATCAGGTGATCATAGAATCAGGGATTGACTAAAGTATAAGGAGAAAAGTCTAATTTTATGGATGGATAGATTTACGATTTCGTTCCACGATTGTTGTAGTGTACCATCCTTCTACATAAGGATCAGATAGACATTGTAGTAGTAAGACCTAGTATTTCCTTCTCTTTTATATCCTAAATCAATTGTAATTGTGTTTTGATCCATAATCATCGTTTAACTTTCAATATTTTTAGACTTCGATTTTACTTTGATTAGGCCTAAATACCTTTGCATAATTAAGTGATTTTATTTATTGTGACTAGGTTTTCATCATATTCCTGATCGTGCCAAAATTTTGATTCCTGATGATATATCTATTCTAACGTGCTTAGACGATTTTGATTATTCTTACTCATGAACAAATAATCTTATTTATCGTGATCGTGCCTAAATGATTTAATTTTGATCATGCCTAGATCCTTGATCACGACTTGTCACGACCCGTTACCCAAATTGTTGGGCCGGGCCGAGCCATGTCCAGCCTACGCTTAAGATAAAGCGCAGTAAGCTGTTCTAGAGATAACAAGATAAGACTAAATGTGCTAACAGTTCTATAAGTGAAGAAGAATCATAAATGCTCCAAACACAAAAGTCGTCGTATATAGTAAAATATCCAAGTACAAGTAAATTGAAATGTAAAACTGGATACATGTCCAGTTACAAAATGGTATAGTCTAATACATGACTACACTAAGTAATCCCAAGCAGCTAAGCAAACTAGACGAGTCTCCCCGCAGGAACATCCTCGTATGGCAAAACCGGGTCCTCGACAGTGACTCCATAATACGAATCACAGAGCAACTCCTCCTCAGTAAGTATACCTACAACGTTATCCTGTCAGGACGGGAGCAAGTACTAAATCTAGCAAACTAGCATATGAAACATGGAAATGAACATGAGAGGAATAACTGGAAAGCATGGCATCACAGAGTCTATCATGGCAAGGACACATATGTCATAGAGACAGATGTATATGTAAAGTTTAAAACTGTAGCAAGTACGTGATCGGTCAATAGGTGATGGTGCTGTGGCACCGATAAGAACCATATGTACTTCCGTACATGCCTAAATGTACACACGTACAAGTCCGCGTGGTTTTGGGCCTATGGCAAGGTCTACATGCATAATGTCGTCCTTACACGGCATCAAGGTCGCCGGAAATGGGGGGGGCATGATCACGTACTCAACTGTCAGTTTCCCCATAACCCATATTCTAACATGTGAGAGATACGAGAGCAGTATAAGCATGGCAGGTACTGGAAGCAGTATAAAACTCGCGAATGCTCAGAGCAGTATAAAGCATAGTGAAACATGTACCGAGAACCAGTATGAAACATGTGAAGATATAAGAACTATCCTAAACATGGTAGTAACTGAAAGTACAATATGTAAAGATCTGACTTGCTACCCCAAGGATCAGCATTTAACATGGTGGGGCTTGCAGTTCATTTATGTGACAATATGTAAAGTTCGTAGAAAGTACTTGCCTCTAGCAAAGCAAAACAAAACAAGCTGCGATAACAGTGCTATGGATGTCCAGTAACTCGTCACTGTAGAAATAAATGCAATAACTTAGCTTTTACACTAAGCTAAAATACTAGATCACTAAACTGGTGTGACGCGACTTGTGACTGGGCACCTAGCCAAAATAATGACTTGGCCTAGGAGACCAATGTGGGGGTGACACACTATGTTAACTAACTTTCTAGGGTCTTTACACTAGTGAGGGATGGGGTTCAACACGACTAAAACTCCAAATAACACAAAAAGCTACAAGTCGTAATTAAACAATAAATAAATCAAAAGACTATTGTGTTCTAACAATTTTTAAAGCAGACAAAAAGCCTAGTTTTTCTTAAAGTAAAGCACCAAGGTGATCCTTGTTAATCATAGAAATTTATTATAATTTTTCTGGAATTTATTAACCAGTACAAATATTTTATAAAAATCAGTTTTCCTAAGTATACAGAAAGTGAGTTTTGGTTTCATATGCCAAACTAGTGGCAAAACAGTAATTTAAATACTACAAAAATTATACTAAATTAGCTAACTTAACAAAGTATCTAAAAACCATTTTTCCATAATTTTAGCAATACTTTAAGTATTTTTAGAAAATCAAAAACAGCTATGCACAATAATAATTAATTATCTGCGTATTTTGTCCATGTATATAATTTGAACCAAAGTTCAAATACAGGACCCAAGGCCACGAATCAAGTCCAATATGACTTGTACAGGTCTTGAATGTGTGAAAACACATTTGAGCCCAAATACCCATGCTAGGCTTGGACATCAAATGGTTGCAGTAATTTAAATATACAGAAAATACTAAGTGGTAGAAATGCAAAATAAATATTAATATTTTAATAAGGTAAAGTTTTACATTTTAACTATAAAAGTATGAACATTATTTTATATAATTATTTTACACTAAGCTAAGTGAAATACATAGGAAATATATATATATAAATATATGGATATTTATATATATAGGAAAATGCTTACTATATTATTGTATATATATATATATATATACAAATATATGTATATATACATACATGTAAGAAAATACTTAACTATATAATATATATATATATATATATATATATACAAAATTAATGTATACATATACATATAATAGTATATATATAATAATATATATACACAAGAAAATATATAAATATATATGTATACATAATACATATATATATGTATATATACATAGAATAATAAAATACAAGAGAATAAAGTATATATACAATCATACATAAGAAAAACAGTAGGTATATATACTAAAATACAGTATATATAAATATATATACATATATACATATAAATATATATACATATATATATATAAAAGAAAAAGAAAAAGAAAAAGGAAAAAGAAAAGAAAAAGAAAAGGAAAATACACAGCAAGGGGGGGGTTCGAACTCGGGTCAGCGGGGGGGGGGGGGGGGGGGGTTTAAGCGGGTCGGGCTGGCCAGGGGGTCAGCCCGTGGGTCGTGTTAGAGTTAGGATTTAGATTAGTTTTGTTTCTGTTTTAGGTTAGAATAATAATAAAAAAAAAATATAAAATCGGCCCTGTGTCCTGACAGTTAGGGACACAGGGTTTTCTCGTGTCCGTGCTTTGCACGACATGCACGACACGAGTTTCACGTGTCCAGACTCACCACTAAGTTGCTCGTGTCCAGGCGAACGCTACGCGCGAGTTCAAGACACGCACGACACGAAGTTGGGACTGCAACTTACGTGTCCGAGGTTTGAGGGGAGTTTCGAGGCGGCGAACGGCGAGGAACGGCGTCGGGGTCGGGGCGCTCCGGTGGCGCTGCGTCCAGCACGTCAGGGCGAACCGATTGGTGGTGGTGGTTCACGGCGAGGTCGTCGGGACGGGGAGAACGGGGTTCGTCGGAGCTAGGGTTCCGGCGAGGGTGATTGGGGAAGAAAGGGGGTCTGGGGTGGTCGTGATGGTCGGGTAGGGTTAGGGTTTGGTCTGGGGAGCAAGGTGGGGGGTTAAATAGGGTCTCTGGGCGGTGGAAAGTCGGTCGGGACGTGGGGGGGGCAGCTGGCCGGTCGTCGGCAGCTGTCCGGTCGTCGGGGTTAGATTAGGGTAAATTACAGTAGGGTCCCCTAGAATTAGGAAATTACAATTAGGTCCCTAGGGTTTACAAATGCAAATTTGAATTTGCATTCCGCATTAAATAACAATTCATTTATTACAAATCGATATAAAGACAATTCTAGTAATTACAAAACCACATTAAAACAAATTTAAAAATTACAAATTGATATAAAAACAATTCTAATTAATTGCAAAACTTAATTAAAACATTTTAGGAAATTGCAAAATGGTATTTTTGTATTTAAAACTCATTTAAAAATTATTTAAAAATTCTAGAAAATTTCCTAAAAATCATAATAAATATTTTAAGGCTATAAATGACATTAAAAATTAATTAGCACTAATTAAAATGAATTTGAAAAATCAGGGGCTTACAAGTCTTCCCTCCTTGAAAAATTTCGTCCTCGAAATTCATAAGGATTGAAGACTCTACAAACATTCTAACATAACAAGCAATGCAAACAAAAGACTAAGGCTACGATCAAAACTAACCTCCTGAAACCTGTTCCGGCTCTGGCTCAAGGACTAGGCTATAAGTCTTCCCCTGGGGTCCCTTGGCTACTGGGCAGTCCCGAATCTGATGGATGGCAGATCCACAAACTAAACACTGACCCAACCTCTTCCTACAAACGACGAATTCATGGCCTTGCCTCTTGCAGTATACACAAAAAGCTCCCTTCTGCTGCTGCTGAGTCGGAAGCGGCCCTCTAGACTTCGCTACTGGACACTCTCGAAGCTGATGGGTGGGAGACCCACAAGCCAAACACTGCCCCAACTTCTTCCTGCAGATGGAAACGTCGTGGCCTACCTTCTTGCAGAATGCACAAAAAGTTCCCTTCTGCTGCTGCTGCTGCTGTCGGGGTCCCGGGGCTCTAACTGGCTGGGTCGGGTGATGTGATGTAGGGGAACGGTAAGTCTGCTGGGGTGGCGTCGGTGCTCTCTGCTGGAAAGCCTGACGCTTGGACGGTCCCTTATGGTGTACAGAAGCTGGCCTCTTGCTAGACAGAAGACGCTCCTCAATGCTCCGGGCCAATTCTAGGCTCTGGTAGAGTAGGGTAGTCTGCTCCTGATGGGTTGTTTGGAACCCCTGGATCAGTGTGAGCAGCTGGGTCCCGTCGAGTGTGACGGAAGCCTGGGTGGGTATAGTGATAGGGGGTGGTGAAAGTATCGGGTCCTGCCGGGCCTGGGATGTGGAAGGTGGTATCTGGGTCTGTGGATCTGTGGAGTGGGGGAATGTGGTAGGTAGAGGTGTATCAGTCAACTGGTCAGCTGACTGGACATGGAGGGCCCCATTCTCGGGGGTAACATACTGGGATGAATGAGTAAGCACCATCTAAAATAAAGGTAACAAGGACGTATAAAGGTTTGTCTAAAGTAAGCAATCATAGGCAAGAAAATCTAATTATAATAGCAATCATGTGTTGTATTTCCTATGTTGCAATCCTAGCATTCCTCTAGGTGTTCTAAGCGTCTTTCCTAATGTTGTCTAATTACCTTAAGTTCCTAATTGCAGGCCTGCTTGGTACAATAACGTAACCAAACAGTTTAGTCAGGACCTGCATGGGCCGCCAAAAAAACATGTCACGACCCGTTACCCAAATTGTTGGGCCGAGCCATGTCCAGCCTACGCTTAAGATAAAGCGCAGTAAGCTGTTCTAGAGATAACAAGATAAGACTAAATGTGCTAACAGTTCTATAAGTGAAGAAGAATCATAAATGCTCCAAACACAAAAGTCGTCGTATATAGTAAAATATCCAAGTACAAGTAAATTGAAATGTAAAACTGGATACATGTCCAGTTACAAAATGGTATAGTCTAATACATGACTACACTAAGTAATCCCAAGCAGCTAAGCAAACTAGACGAGTCTCCCCGCAGGAACATCCTCGTATGGCAAAACCGGGTCCTCGACAGTGACTCCATAATACGAATCACAGAGCAACTCCTCCTCAGTAAGTATACCTACAACGTTATCCTGTCAGGACGGGAGCAAGTACTAAATCTAGCAAACTAGCATATGAAACATGGAAATGAACATGAGAGGAATAACTGGAAAGCATGGCATCACAGAGTCTATCATGGCAAGGACACATATGTCATAGAGACAGATGTATATGTAAAGTTTAAAACTGTAGCAAGTACGTGATCGGTCAATAGGTGATGGTGCTGTGGCACCGATAAGAACCATATGTACTTCCGTACATGCCTAAATGTACACACGTACAAGTCCGCGTGGTTTTGGGCCTATGGCAAGGTCTACATGCATAATGTCGTCCTTACACGGCATCAAGGTCGCCGGAAATGGGGGGGGCATGATCACGTACTCAACTGTCAGTTTCCCCATAACCCATATTCTAACATGTGAGAGATACGAGAGCAGTATAAGCATGGCAGGTACTGGAAGCAGTATAAAACTCGCGAATGCTCAGAGCAGTATAAAGCATAGTGAAACATGTACCGAGAACCAGTATGAAACATGTGAAGATATAAGAACTATCCTAAACATGGTAGTAACTGAAAGTACAATATGTAAAGATCTGACTTGTTACCCCAAGGATCAGCATTTAACATGGTGGGGCTTGCAGTTCATTTATGTGACAATATGTAAAGTTCGTAGAAAGTACTTGCCTCTAGCAAAGCAAAACAAAACAAGCTGCGATAACAGTGCTATGGATGTCCAGTAACTCGTCACTGTAGAAATAAATGCAATAACTTAGCTTTTACACTAAGCTAAAATACTAGATCACTAAACTGGTGTGACGCGACTTGTGACTGGGCACCTAGCCAAAATAATGACTTGGCCTAGGAGACCAATGTGGGGGTGACACACTATGTTAACTAACTTTCTAGGGTCTTTACACTAGTGAGGGATGGGGTTCAACACGACTAAAACTCCAAATAACACAAAAAGCTACAAGTCGTAATTAAACAATAAATAAATCAAAAGACTATTGTGTTCTAACAATTTTTAAAGCAGACAAAAAGCCTAGTTTTTCTTAAAGTAAAGCACCAAGGTGATCCTTGTTAATCATAGAAATTTATTATAATTTTTCTGGAATTTATTAACCAGTACAAATATTTTATAAAAATCAGTTTTCCTAAGTATACAGAAAGTGAGTTTTGGTTTCATATGCCAAACTAGTGGCAAAACAGTAATTTAAATACTACAAAAATTATACTAAATTAGCTAACTTAACAAAGTATCTAAAAACCATTTTTCCATAATTTTAGCAATACTTTAAGTATTTTTAGAAAATCAAAAACAGCTATGCACAATAATAATTAATTATCTGCGTATTTTGTCCATGTATATAATTTGAACCAAAGTTCAAATACAGGACCCAAGGCCACGAATCAAGTCCAATATGACTTGTACAGGTCTTGAATGTGTGAAAACACATTTGAGCCCAAATACCCATGCTAGGCTTGGACATCAAATGGTTGCAGTAATTTAAATATACAGAAAATACTAAGTGGTAGAAATGCAAAATAAATATTAATATTTTAATAAGGTAAAGTTTTACATTTTAACTATAAAAGTATGAACATTATTTTATATAATTATTTTACACTAAGCTAAGTGAAATACATAGGAAATATATATATATAAATATATGGATATTTATATATATAGGAAAATGCTTACTATATTATTGTATATATATATATATATACAAATATATGTATATATACATACATGTAAGAAAATACTTAACTATATAATATATATATATATATATATACAAAATTAATGTATACATATACATATAATAGTATATATATAATAATATATATACACAAGAAAATATATAAATATATATGTATACATAATACATATATATATGTATATATACATAGAATAATAAAATACAAGAGAATAAAGTATATATACAATCATACATAAGAAAAACAGTAGGTATATATACTAAAATACAGTATATATAAATATATATACATATATACATATAAATATATATATACATATATATATATAAAAGAAAAAGAAAAAGAAAAAGGAAAAAGAAAAGAAAAAGAAAAGGAAAATACACAGCAAGGGGGGGGGGGGGGTTCGAACTCGGGTCAGCGGGGGGGGGGGGGGGGGGGGGGGGGGGGGTTTTAAGCGGGTCGGGCTGGCCAGGGGGTCAGCCCGTGGGTCGTGTTAGAGTTAGGATTTAGATTAGTTTTGTTTCTGTTTTAGGTTAGAATAATAATAAAAAAATATATAAAATCGGCCCTGTGTCCTGACAGTTAGGGACACAGGGTTTTCTCGTGTCCGTGCTTTGCACGACACGCACGACACGAGTTTCACGTGTCCAGACTCACCACTAAGTTGCTCGTGTCCAGGCGAACGCTACGCGCGAGTTCAAGACACGCACGACACGAAGTTGGGACTGCAACTTACGTGTCCGAGGTTTGAGGGGAGTTTCGAGGCGGCGAACGGCGAGGAACGGCGTCGGGGTCGGGGCGCTCCGGTGGCGCTGCGTCCAGCACGTCAGGGCGAACCGATTGGTGGTGGTGGTTCACGGCGAGGTCGTCGGGACGGGGAGAACGGGGTTCGTCGGAGCTAGGGTTCCGGCGAGGGTGATTGGGGAAGAAAGGGGGTCTGGGGTGGTCGTGATGGTCGGGTAGGGTTAGGGTTTGGTCTGGGGAGCAAGGTGGGGGGTTAAATAGGGTCTCTGGGCGGTGGAAAGTCGGTCGGGACGTGGGGGGGCAGCTGGCCGGTCGTCGGCAGCTGTCCGGTCGTCGGGGTTAGGTTAGGGTAAATTACAGTAGGGTCCCCTAGAATTAGGAAATTACAATTAGGTCCCTAGGGTTTACAAATGCAAATTTGAATTTGCATTCCGCATTAAATAACAATTCATTTATTACAAATCGATATAAAGACAATTCTAGTAATTACAAAACCACATTAAAACAAATTTAAAAATTACAAATTGATATAAAAACAATTCTAATTAATTGCAAAACTTAATTAAAACATTTTAGGAAATTGCAAAATGGTATTTTTGTATTTAAAACTCATTTAAAAATCATTTAAAAATTCTAGAAAATTTCCTAAAAATCATAATAAATATTTTAAGGCTATAAATGACATTAAAAATTAATTAGCACTAATTAAAATGAATTTGAAAAATCAGGGGCTTACACGACTAGATGGCTTATGATCGTGTCTAAATTTTAATTTGATTCTTGATCATGCCAAGTTCACAATCTTTAAATTTTTGTATGTTGATCGTGTCTGTGATTTTGGTTACTTATTTTTCGATTCATTTCGCACCTATTTGGTTTTGCTCATTTTCAAAATTTACGTACTTGGATATTCATAATCATGCCAATCTATGATTTGAAATTTCTAGAACAAAAATTCTCTAAGGTGGGTTGATATGTAACACCCTATTTCAAAATCTCAATTATTTTAATATTTTATTAGAAATATTAGGAATGTTTTATTTGAATTTATTAGAATATTCTACTTGAATTTATTTTTAGACTATGATTTTCCATTAGAATATTTAATCGAATTAATTAGTTATGGTTTCCTACTATAGAGTGGCAAACTTATAAATTACTCCGAAGTAGCATGGTTATTTTAGGAATCCATTGTGGAATATCTGGTCACATGACTAGTGGAAACCTTATGTAACCTAATTAAGCTAATATAGATTAGTATTAATTAATCCAGATTAACACTAATTAACCTTAGGGAATATTCCTTGGCATCTAAAATATACCAAGGAATATTCTTTGGCATATTCCAGGAATATCCTTCCTAGCCCATATGCTTAGACCTTCTAAGTCTATCCTAATCAGCCTATAAATAGCCAATGGCAGATTAATTATTCCTAATTAATTCTAGTGGCCTAATGATTATGTCCATGTGTCTGTATCCATTCCACTAATTTCCATATTTGTGTATTACATTTTTTGTGTCCATCCCGACACGGGCATTCCCCGTGTCTACTACCGCCCTTGTTGTGTCATGTGTCCACGACACATGACTTACATCCAGATCTAGGCCCATGTGTTTCGTGTCCCCTGACAAGGACATGATAGTACAGACACTAGATCTCAAAATCCTAGATGTAGCCTAACCCGAACGGAGGTCGTCGTGCCACTTTTCGTTGCCGCGTATCCGGCAGAACCATCGTTGGATTAGGCGAGCAAGACCACCGTCTTCATCTTCTGGAAGCCCACTGTCACCGTTGTCATCCCTGGTTCGCCATATCCGACTGGATCCTCTCTTAAGACACGGATCTACACCACCGGGCTCTGCCGTCTCCAGATCTGGAGTCTGGACACCACTGTGCCCTGGAGTCCGTCGACTGGACCCCGAGCTTCTGTGCTGCCAGGCCATCCCCACCGCCTAGATCTGCACCTCACTTTGTTGTCAACATCTCTGGTGACTTCATCTTCCGCTGGCCGCCACCAAGCCGAGTAAACTCTGACCTCCCTCGTCGTAGACGACCGAACTACCATCTTTCCACTTCCAGATCTTGGCCACCCTCGGCTCTGGTTGATCGCTACGACGTGGATCTCTATCACTGGCATCGCCTGGAGAAGCCTTCTCGACTCTGGCTCCATCGACCCTGTCGCAGTCGCCTTCTCTACGATCGTCAGGCAGCTGTGATCCTCTTTCCTCGATCATCTTCCGGTCCCTAGCACCGGAGTACCCGGCCGATCTCCTCCTTCTTTATCGTCCTGTCCGCCGCCGACCAGAGCCCAGGGTAAGACTTCTTGATCTCCTTATTCTTGTTCTTAGCTCATTTCTCCTTTTTTGTGTTAGTATCGGCTAAGAGAGAGAGTAAAGAAAGAGAAAGACTTAGGATTAGCTAAGTGTGAGGCTTGGGCCGGGTTCTTGGGCCCAAGTCATTGGGTTGGAGTAATAAAAAAAAGAAATAAGAAAAAGGAAAAAAAGATAGTTGGGCTTTGGGCCAGCCTGAGCCCAGCAAGCCATGGAAAAAGAAAAGAAAAGAGAAAGAAAAAAAGGTTTTATAAGTATTAGTTAGTATTTTGATTAAACCTAGTTAGGTAATATTTTGGGTAGTTAATATTAGTTAATTATTTAATAATTAGTTAGAATATTTTTTTATTAATATATTAGCTAATATTTTTGTATTCTTTACTAACTAGTACAAATATTGTTGACTAGTAATATTGGAAGATTATTAGCCATAGATAGTTAGCTAGTAGGGATTTTCTAGAAATCATAGGTCATTTTTTAACCAAGATTCCTTAACCATTTTAGATGGATTTTGAGACACTACCAAACAATCTGGTAAAAGGCAAGTACTTGTACCTCAACTTACTTAGCAATTCTACATGCATGATTACACTCAATTGTTTGGCATGTCTCTCGTGTTTTTCACTTGCTTGCACGTTTCTTGGGTCTCGTGTCGGGAGGGAGAACAATCATGAAGCATGTAGCTTACCTAAGCCTTGGACAATTATTTGAATGCTAGCGTAACACATATGATATGCCTTATATTATACTTGACTGCTAGCATATCATTTGCGCTATGCCTTATGTCTACTATTACTTGACTGGTAGTATAATGTACATGAGATGCCTTATCTATTACATGACTGCTAGCATATCATTGCATTATACCTTATCATTGCTTGCTTGACTGCTAGCATATTGGTTATGATGCCTTATTCATGATAGCCCTACATGCTCGATGATGTTCTATTGCACATGTTTCATGTAGCTAGTGCATGATTTCAAGAATTTTCCAATTTACTTACTATTTACTTGTCCTTGCTATTTTATATACTATTGCATCATGTTGTTGAGTATTGTTGAGTTACATTTTACTTTGCTCTGTTCCTGACTAGATAGTTGACATATTAGATCATGGCATGAGGACTGCATGGGATTAGACGACGACTCATGGAAGATTCTAGAAGATCAAATACAGATACTTCTGGTTAATTAGATAATTTTGATGACATAGATGTATCAGTTGTATTATTATTGAGGATATGGTTATCGGATTTGTCTCTGGAAGGGCTAGCAATTGTATGATGTACTAAAATATTGATAGCGGACTACATGGTGATTGTGTGTGGCTGAGATTTGTATATGCGTGATAGTTGCTGTGATAAGAAATTAATTTATTTTATCTTGATGATTCCTGAGGTTTAGACAGCTAACTACCGTCGATCCTGCGACATAGGCTGGACGTGATCACAATCCGTACCCGATCATGTGGGCACGGGACGTGACAGTATACACTACCACCTTCCCAAGTTGCATCAAAATACATCCTAGTTCCTTCCCGGATGCGTCACTGTAGATCACAAACCCTTTTTGTCTAGATGGTATCATCAAGATGAGTGTAGTGGTCAGGTGCTTCTTCAACTCATCAAATGTTGCCTGACACTCCTCAATCCATACGAACTCCAGCTCCTTGCAGGTCAACTGAGCCATCGGTTCTGCAATCCTCGGGAGGTTCTCTATAAACCTCCGGTAACACCCGACAAGTCCAAGAAAACTACTCACCTCAGAGGCGGTGGTCGAAAAAGACCACATCTTTACTGCAAATATATTGGTCGAATTAACTGAAATGCCTTCTCCCGAGACAATGTGTCCAAGGAAAGAAACATGGTCTAAGAAGAACTCACATTTACTCAATTTAGCATAGAGCCTCTTGTTCCTCAGTATCTCCAGAACAATCCTCAAATGCAACTCGTTCTCTTCACGGCTCTTCGAAAACACCAAAATATTATCAATAAAGACAACCACAAACATCCAAATATTGGTGGAACACTCTATTCATCAAATTCATAAATATTGCATACGTATTTGTCAATCCGTAAGACATCACTAAGAACTCGTAATGGCCATAACGAGTCCTGAATGTTGTCTTCGGAATGTATTATCTGCGCACCTTCACTTGGTGGTATCCCGATCTCAAATAAATCTTTGAAAATACCCTCGCTCCTACCAGATGGTTGAACAAGTCATCAATCTGGGGTAGTGGATACTTATTCTTGATGTTCAATTGCATTCAGTGCTCGATAGTCGATGCACATATGTACTTATTCGTCCTTCTTTGGCACAAATAATACTAGAGCACCCCAAGTTTATGCACTTGATCGATGAGGTATAACTTTTGAAAATCTAAGTATCTGTTCTTGAAAAAAAGTATCAATTTTGAAGACAAAATTATCGATGAGGTATCACTTTTGAAAATCAAACGATCGAAAATCTAAAGAAGGCGACTGGGGATTTAATATATGGATAATTGAGTCAGAAAAATAATTTCTTACGCCCAAAGAGAAATAACTAAGCAATATGAATTCTACGATATGATGGTGATGATTAGGGGGAAAATTGCACAACGATCAAGATAGGAATTGAATCCTAAGAAGTCCTAGTTTATCAAGCGAGTAGTCTACCCACCTTGGATCCTAAAATTATGTCAAAATAAAATAAGGTATCCTCATAGGAGAATTCCTCAAACACCTACTAGGGTTTAGAATTCAATAAATTTTTACTTAAATCACATGACCTATGTAATAATCTTAACTACCCCGTAGTCGAATGGAATAAGGGACTCATATGGTATACCTAGTCTTTGTCATTCTTCAAAAATTAAACCAATCCTAATTGTGAATGAGCACTTCCTAGTCGCAGGCTCGCAGTAGTACGACTAACATAGGTACTACCACGAGTTCATAATATTTTACGAAAATTGACCTACATGGGCCACCACAAAAACTTGTCACGATCTGCACCCGCTTTTCAGGAATACAAGTGCGTGTCCAAGCCAGCCTACGTCGTAGTGTCGGCGGTAGAACGATGTCTAGCCACGATGCTCAAAATCACATAAAATAATAACTTTTCTTGCTCATTCACAACAACTAAATTAAGTTACAATATTCAAAGATATATATTTGAATACAAAGTACAATGTCTAACAAATTATAAAAAGACAACTGAATAAATTAATACTCAACTATCTAACTAGTCTCTAGGTTTTGGCCTTAAAGCATATATCCATGTCTCCCCAATGGTCCAAGCATAGCGTAGCAGGCGACTATCTAAAAAATGTTGGTTTTCAGTCAGGAATGGAACAAGTACAAATTATTGAATGCAGTTTCAAGTATATGTTAACGACTATAAGACAATGGTTAGTCATAAAATACAGAATGAGAATATCTAGGAAAAATAACATGAAACATGAAGAATACCATGTAGGAAAGCATGTAACTAGTAGAACATAAGAATATAACTATCTATGTGTTTTGAATTACTCTTTCGATATATGATCGGTCTGGGGCAGTTACACCACATGGTCTAAGTTAATTATCAAGGTCTACTTTATTTAACAAGGTCTACTTTACAGAAAATAAAAACATGGGCTAAGGTCTGATTATTTAGTACTTTCCTATCCCAACACCAAGTACAAGAGAGAAATATCATGACATGTAAAGGAAATATGAGGTGCCATCGTGTGAGAGTGTGTCAAGAATCAAGTATGATATAACTGAATAGTGTGATAAAGGAATTAAAAATATTGAAAATAAATAATAAATGTACTCGCCTAAGGTCCTTAGCTGGTGAAAAAGATAGTACTATTGCATTCAGAATCGTCCAATTAGCAAGGGTAGCACGTAAAACTAGCAATACCCAACCACTCAGTGAGCCACAAAAGTCAACTCCTACAGTTGTCTCCGGATGCTAAAAAAAATACCATGAATGCATTTGGTATAAAAGAAATGTCTAAAGACGCCTTCCCAAAATTCTAATTCTGGACACATGAGCAAAATCGTAATTTCGGATCAAAATAATATCCGTCGTTGGACCCGCATTACACCGAAAAGCGTACCAATACCTACGGTCTCCAAAGTCAATAAACTATGTGTTTACAGGTTCGGTTTGACGATACGAACCCAACCGTATGTCCAAAGTTGGATTCTGGTGGGCCATGCACAAATTCGCCTATTAGATCGGGTCGCGGTCCCGCCAAAAGGGCGTTCCGGTCGACCTTCTCAGAATTGGACCAAACATGGCATACAGGACCAAAAAAATGAATGGTCCTGTTGGCACAAGTTTTGTCTCGAGATAAAAAACGTGCACAAATTTATGGACTAGTTTACAAAGAGACCGATACGAGGATTTTTGACGGATACACGTCAAATTCGTCACGCACACACAACCAATTCGGGTTCTGTCAAATCTCACACGTGCAAGAAGTCCATATGCACCTTTCGATGCAAGTGGTTTGCGACCAAGTCGCCCGGATTGTCGGGACGGACTCCGTATCGGGGTTTTTCGATGTCTTAAAAACAGATTTTTTGCCAACTTTAACCTAATTTTAGTCAGAATATAATGAGTCATAAAATAAATTTGTTAATAGGTTTTGATCTCGGTCAGGCTGTCTAAAACTTTGTTCAAGTAGATTTTCAAATAGGTCTCTGGTTTGACAGAATTCGAACCTCAAAGTAGGGTCGATGAGACAGTTTCTAATATCCAGAAATCGAGTTTTTTCTCGATTTTGGAACTCGTTTTTCGTCATGTACGATACAAATTAAAACAAACTATTGAAAGGGATGGAAGAGGGTTAGTTGTTTTTATATCTGAAAAATTGGTTCGTAAAACGAACGATCGGAGAGGTGGAAATATTGACACGAAGTCCGTCGTTCGCTACCTATTACTGTTGTTGCTATACAGCGCTACTGTCGCTGTTGCCGCTGCTGCGTGCGGCCTTGCCCCTCGACGGTCGCTGGTGGCTACCCTGTGGTGGCACGCATGGTCAGGCCTGGCATAGTCGGGGGTCGAGGGATTGGGTAGAGGTTTTTAGGGTTTGAGTATGAATCCCCTCTACCGTTTATATATATACATAAGAAGGAAATGTTGCTCCTAGGCTCAGGTTTGGCCGCTACTGTTCCAGCAAGGGAACAGTAGCATCTGGGCCTTTTTTATTTTTCTAACCTTTCTATATATCTATTCTACTATATAATAGAAAAACTTGGTGGTGAAACTTTTGAATTCCTAAAATACGCTTGAGTATTTTATAAACATAATATTATTATGTCAACTTGCATGTCATTTATGTTTATAGTTTGTATGCAAGTTTTATTTTTCCCTACAATTTTTCATGTTCCAATGGTAATGCATTTTTCTACCCTTACCATTTTTCAAAGATTATTATTCTCAATAGAAAATTTTTTAAAAAAAAGAACAAGCAGTTCTGTTGTCCCATTTATTTCTGTCCAATTCTCTTTCCTATTACATGTGGGCCATGAGAATAGATATGTGTATAGTGGCCCACATGTAATAAGAAGGGGACAAGATTGGACAAAAATAATTAGGATAGCAGATCTGCTCTCCAAAATTTGTACTTCGAATCTTTTGGCATTGTAAAAATAAAACACACATACATGAATAATCACCTGGAAAAAACAAAAAGATAACAACTGACCTTATAATATTCTAATTTAAATACGTGCAAAGCACGTACATATAGACTAGTAAATATATATAAGAATATATTCCTAATCATACTAAAATCCCAAAAAAATCCTAAAATTCAAAAAAAAAATCTATACTAGTTTTAATAAATACTGTGTACAGTATACCTACTATGGTTATAATTTGACTATTAAAATATTAAATCACATACAAAGCTATTAAATACAGCAATTTATATTAAAAATAAAATGAAAACAATAATAATACAAAAAGATCCTAAAATATTTCTAAAATATTTTATTAAAAGTCTTGTACAACACAATTTATACTGCCATATAGTATAACAGTCGCTTGCTATATTTCGTTCATAAAATTATATAAATAATTTGAAGGCTATTTAATAATTTGAGAAAATACAAAATGCTCAAAAAAATAAAAAGTTTACAACCTTAGGGAGGGGTTTACATTAGATATTTATTATGCATAAAAGTTTTAAACTTAAATACCATATACCAGCTAGCAAGCGTAGGTTGGTCTTTGGCATTGTGTAGGAGGCATGTGCTTGCTTGAGTGGAATTCATATGTCATATGTGTGATGCGTCTTGTATGGATCATGGATATTTAGTTTAGTCAAGGAAATAGTCGATATTGGCATGAATAAATCAATTAGAACAAAATAGGCATCTATGGTTTATTCTAAGGGGAAATGTGTCATACATGTGGTATAATTAAAATGGAGCATAGGAAGGTGTATTTGTGTGGGATATGTATCTCATGTGTGTAGCTTGACTGGTCAAGTTCATGAGTGTAAAATTTGTTGGAAGAAAAATGCTAGTGTTGTACTTCAATTATCAAAGTCATAGTACATGGTATCAACTTGATACAGATAGAAGTGGAACTTATGAACCACTGACTTAGTAGCTAGATTGGAGCCACTTCATTCCAATCACTTGCTAAATCGAAAAAACCCTTGGTTTCTTAGAGAGGCTTGTAATCTATGTACTACACAAATTTTCGTTCTCGAAGTTGAAACTAAGATGCAATTCTATGATAGAATGGTATTAGAAGAATCAAGGTTGCGATCTTTTACCGTGGGTATCTAAACGCACGAGCAAAGGATAAAATACAATACGAAGATTATACCATAACTTCTAGGTAGATGGAAGAATGGTCACGAATGACATTCCATTCTAGGAGGTGGACTACACTACGTTCAGGTTCTACCCAACTTATATAAATTGGTTAATCGTGGAAAGCACCATAATAGAACTTCTATGAAGGTCAAATTCAAGTAGACATATGAGAATATGAGGTACTAATGATCGTAGTCGTGGACTCTAAAGGAAGCCTAGGTATTTCTTACTTAACCTTGCTCATATATTGACCATGTCTTATCAAGGCAGTAGGAGAGGTCTTGGTCAAGCATAACCAGAAACAAGTTGGTACAGTAGAATTCCATTCATCTCATAACATAGGCTACAAGAGATACAGTTACGAAATTTACGGAAGGAGAAATAGTGGACCAAGAGATGGGGACTACATAATAGGTATAGGGACCTATTTCATAAAGTTTGGTTTTATAGTCTAAATATAGAGATATGCATGGATGGGTTTATCTGGAGTTTAATGGGTTCCCTAATTGGATATCAATCTTTGATTGAATGAATTCTTGGGTTTCAATCTATATTAGCTGGACAAGATCCCAACAAATCAATCTAAACTATTCCTATTAGGTTAGGGTAACTTAGAATAGGTCCAAACTCCAGTGGTTGGGCTAATTGCTAGTCGGGTTAGTTAACTAGGTTCCTAAAGCCCAAATGTGCCTTCTGTGACTTTTGTTTTTAAGTAGCACAAGAGGACTCAATTGAGTGGCACACTAGTGGCATGTGTGTAGTGGGCTTCGAGTATCACAAACATATATTGGGTCAAAAGATTTGTGTCGAGGTTGTCTCTAATTGTAGTCGGGAAGTATATTGGTATTATGGTAAGGGTTATAGTTTAGCATTTTTGACCAAAAAGTCGTATCATAAAAATATAGTACAAGGGACGTGTTTGAGTGGGACATTATATGCCTAAATGAAGATGGACTCGTCTAGGTCTTGCATATGAAATTTGTTGGAAGGTAACAGCTGGTCTCGCTCTCCGAATATCAATGTCACGATAGAGAACATCAAATGATCTAAATAGAAAGTGGGTGTTCATGAGACACTAATTTGTCATCCTAATGGGAACCAATTTGTCCTAATCAATCGATAATCCTAGTAAATCCTAAAATTTGGAAGGACTCGCAATTTACTCACTCCAGAAACTAAGACATAATTTTAGGATTAATGAGGTTAGAAAAATTCCAAGGTAAGAGATATTGTACCTCGACTCTTGATTATAAAAGAATACTACACGACATAATAGAAAATATAATACGGTACATATGAACCAAGTTTGAAGATAGTTCTCTAATTTTGAATAGATGGAAAGAGATTGTGTATATATTGCTTTCATGGCCATAGGTGGTATGGCGAACTAAGGGGGACATTTTGTGTCTATCTTCCCTCAAATACAAGCATTTGTTTTTTCGAAATAAGTAAGGGCAAAAAATAATAAAGAGTTCAAGGGAGAGGGGTTCAAATGTGAATACGAGGTTCCAAGGGCGATTGAATAATTCAAAGGGAGTTGTCTAGGCTGTTTGCAAAAACAAAAGTTTGATTACAAACTAAGAAGAGTACAAGAGTACAATTTGATTTCTAGGGAAGTACAACTGTAAGAATCTGATCTGAAGACGATAACTTCAAACCTTGGACGATGCAATTTCGAAGAAGAAAGCCTTTAGAGAGTCCTATAGCAAAATGCTCAGGAGATTTTGATCATTAGTGATTCTTTTGAAGTGATTTGAAACTCTATTTATAGAGTTTAGAGATAACTGTTAAGTAGTTATCCTGATTGGCACACACTACAATTGGTGCACATTCACCCAGTCATACGAACGGTTGGTTTAACTACTTGGATGCTGTGAGCCCCCTAAATTTTAGGGTTATTTTAAAATTTTCTAAATGAATTATTTTCAACAAATATTTTATTATAATTGTTTTTTATCATTAAATGTTCTTTTCGTTACTTTAATTTTTAGAGCGTCAGGGATTGCAATCTCTCAAAACTTCCATTATGAGTTTTGTAATAGACAAGAGTATCTTCATTTTGGTATATGATGTCCCACTCAAACTTGTTCCTTGTATCCTTTTTGCTTCGTACAACTTTCTGGTCAATTTAGGCCATTTGACCAACTATCGTAAAACTTTACCAGACTTCCAATTTGATTTCAGGGTTCGACATCGATCCAACCTAATCGATTTGATATATGGTTTTGACCTATTTTGAGCCTACTATACATGTGCTACTTGCGTGCCACCCAATTGATCTCCCGCATGCTCTTATTCCATCAATGATTATAAATGACTAAAATTGTAGTCGTTGACCAAACCTAACCGAAACTAAACCCAACTTGATCCAACGCCCAACCCAATTTCATATAGCCACTCTCATGATCCACCCAAACACACAATATCATTCCTTACCACTCAAACATGCCATCTTGTACTTTATTTTAATTGCCCAATTTCTGACACAAGACCCGATCTTAAATTCCTCCCATTGAGTCACATTTATTCTGACTTGAATTGGGGACACCATTTCGACCAAACATGTCGACCCAAAATATGAACACAGCCCACATTAAGCCTACTACACACATGACACTTGTGTCCCATTCAATTTAGCCCCCGTATGCTACTTATTTTCCCGTGATCATAAATGACTAAATTAAGCCATTTATCACGCCAAGCCCGATTTTGACCCGACCCGACTCATTTGAACCAAACCCAAGCTTCATGTTATCTCCTCATTAAAACCAACACACATGAGGTGTTCTAATTAAACAAAACACAATTAAAACACAATTAAACCTATTAGACATTAAACAAATCATATGAGGTGTTCTAATTTGAGATCTAATAAGTAGGACACACATGAGGTGTTCTAATTAAACAAAACACACATGAGGTGTTCTAATTAAAACACAATTAAACCTATTAGACATTAAACAAAACATATGAGGTGTTCTAATTTGAGATCTAATAAGTAGGACACAAGACACAATTCAAGCTTGCAAATGGCCTCAAACTTGAATCTAAAGGGGTACATGAATGAGGGTGGATCCTATGGATTCAAAACTAACTAATATGCATAGAAAATCAATTTTAGAGGGTTGGTTTTACCTATTGGGAGTGGGATCCCAATGATACTATCAAGGACACGGCTCCGATACGAAGATCCTTCCAAAATGGACACTCCTCCTTGCACTTTGATCCAAATCTTTGCTAGCACCCTCCCTTGATAGTATGAGAAGGTTGGATGGAAGTTTTGGTAGAGGAATGAAGAGATTTGGAGATCAAATCAAAGAAGGAAGCTCTCTAATTTGGGGAAGAACACTTTGTGAATGAAAAGAGACAAGATGGAATAAAATAAAAGGAAGGAAGGCTAACCTACCTATAGTGGTTGTCATTAAACCCTATTTGGGCCTTGGGAGAAAGCCCAATAAGGCCTCAACTAGTCCTCTTGGTTAATTTTAAGTTAGGTTCAAGTTTGGGATCAAAAGGGTTAATTTTAAGCCTCTAACTTAACCAATCTAACAAGTGGGATTAGTCTAAACTTACTAACTTAATTAGTGGAGTTTGTGGACCATGACTAACTAACCTTGGGGTCCCGTCTAGAATCTAAGCTACCCGGGTCACTAACACAAGTCGGAACGAAACGAAACTCAAACCCGACTAAACAAATCCTGTAAAATCAATATTAAAATATAAAAATTTCCAAAATATTAAAATATAAAAAATAACCAAAATCACAATACATCAATTTAAATATTATTAAAATCTAAAATTCACCGATTAATTAAAATCCTAAATAATTTAAAAGTCACAAAATGACCAAAATACCCTTAGCCTAAAATGTGGTAATTAGCTAATCTAATCATATGGGTTAGGCCTCCATGGTCATGGTTAGTCTCTAGGCTAAGCAGCTCTAAGGTTACACTAGCCAAAGAATAAAATCACAAAACACTAATTTAATGATATTAAAATAATCAAAATTTACCAATAAATCAATAACATGATTTAAACCTATTATTAAATAATCAATTTTATAAAAGTTCAAAATTATTCTCATTTTAGAAAAGTGGTGGTTATAGAACTGTCACTCTGTATGCGCCAATTGAGGACTATTCTTCTCATCTTGCGCCATTCATGATTGGCGCAGAGTTTTTCTTTAAAAAAGACAATCATTTTCAAGATTTTAAATCTGAGTTTTCTTTTACAGTTGATCTGAGAGAAGACCCTTTTACTGAGGAATTGGCTTCTGCCTTCCGGGTGTCTGAGTATCAAGAAGATCTTTCTCATGTCTATTTTCCTCAAAACGATCTTCCTGAAACCAGGAGAGTTGTGCTAAAGTCTCAATATGACAGGACTTTATTATGCATGACGAATGGTGAACCCCTTATAAGCTTGGATTAGGTTCCCCATAAGAAACCAGCCTTCTTGTTTGGCGAAGCTATCAAGAAAGATTCTCAGCCTAAATCGAAGAGAAAAAAGTGAGTTTATCAGAGCGGAAACAGAGTAATGTATCACACTGATATGATGAGACATTTGTCCCTATCCCGTTATGCCCATACCAGCTATCCTCGAAACATGGCATGGGATCTGACTCCTTTTCAACAGGCTAGAGTTGGAAGGATATGCCACAGACTAGGTCCTCAAAATAGAGACATGTTCTTTAGTTCGTCGGAGAGTAATAACACCTACTTGAGAGGCCTAAAACTAAGTTGTGTGCCTCCTGAGGATTCATCTCTGATGATTCCAGTTAGGATACCTTTCTTTGCGAACTTGTTTGCTAAGGCTGAAGGAAAGTATCCGGCTCAGAATATGAGATTGATGGGTTTGATGAATCTAGATATCAAATACTGGAACCAGGTTTCAATCTGGGCTTTAAATAACTTTAGAGACGAGCTGCTTGATTTAGAGCTTTATGAACCCATTTGGACTACTTCCTGCAGAATTTGCACCAATTCTAATTTGTTTTTGGCCTTGGTAGAAAGATACAACAGTAAGACATGCACTTTTGTAACCCCTCAGGGAGATATAGGCTTTGCCCTTCACGAAATGCAATACAACTCTCATCGGCCAATGGGTGAAAACCCATATGAAGAGTATATGCCAACCAATGAAGAATTGGACGCTTTAGCTTTAAAAAACTCAGAAATGGTGGCTGTCTTCGACAAGTTGTTATGCCACTTCATGATCTGCACCATTCTATACAAGAGTCATACAAAGGGGACGTATTATTTGTCCAAATGGTTGTTGTATCTATTTTTGGGCCACATCCAGGAAGACAAGGTGCAGGAACACCTAGATTGTGAGCCTCGCTTTTTTGAACCACTTGACCGCAGTACTATCCAAAAATTGATAGAAAGGTCAAGGCATGTTGACAATGAGCTGAAGGAGGATTGGCGTGAGTTTACGGCTGGTACTTCTATTGAGACTTATATAAGACAAGATGGTAGACAGATGTCTCGAGAGGCTACTCTGGCAGGTTTCCTCTCATTGTGGCTGCAACGGTTCGTGTCCCCAGAGCCAGTGATGTTGATAGGATCCACCGGGGTGTACTATCCGTCGCTGTGCATTTAGTATTTTGATACAAGATGAATATTTTTTCTGCGATGACTTGCCGGCTGAACGTAGGTCTTTGTTCTTTCACAGATGCCATGATGATGGATCCCAGTACTCGAGACGGGTTTCCTCGTACTGAGATGTCTCATACATATTTATTCAGCTGGTTGTTGCTACACAATCCCATTCTGATGGATCCTGCTCTAGGTGTCGTAGGAGAAGACTTCATCAGACGTTATGCCACATCTCGGTGGAAAGTAAACTCTCTTACTGATTGCCAAAAAGCATTAAATATGGGTTCTGAATGGAGGTTCTATTGTGTTCCTCTACCTCTTGGAACTGAGAATCTTCCTCCTTTACTTATGGACTTAAAGCCTATGGGTGCTCGTCCACGCCAGCTGCTTTTATGTGGTTGAAGATGATCAGACCCTTTCACCTGATATATCGGTTTAGGGGTGAGTGTTGTCTGGAACCGTATCTGCCAAGCCGATTTGCCTGCCAGTTCGGCTATGATCAAATGCACGTCGGCAACGCAACCACCTGCCTAAAAGCCTCCGAATATCTGATCGATAGTGCTAAAGGGTGGAGATATTATAGTGCCAGGGGCACTAAGGCTACATTCTTAATGCCCTCTGCTTCTCTTGAAGTCAGCCCACGTATGTTAAATACATACACAAACTTTTATACTTCGGTCAATACCTTCTTCGAAGGCTTCAATTTGTCTGATAGTTTTATTAGTGTTAGACGGTCAAGAGCAGGGGCCAAGACCACCCTAGAGTTCAGAGAGGTTAAAGAAAATGCTCCTGCTGATGAACTTCTTGAAGCTATACTTGTCGGTCTCCCTGACGAAGTGAATGATCCGCTAGAAATCTCTCTCAAGAAGCGAAAAGAGAAATCTCATGCAAAAGGGGCTAGTAAAAGACGAAAAGTTGGGGAATCAACTACCCAATCTGCCCTAACTAAACCTCCTTCTCCCCCAAGGCTCGGGGGAAGAAAAAAAGAAGCAATTTTTATTACTGAACAGCAGCGAGGACGAGATCCCAGATGCGACAGGTTGAAACAGGGATGTCTTCTGGGGGAATAGGGACAACTCCTTCTCTAATCCCAAAAGAAAGCAGAATTCCTACCGAATAGACGAGTAGAGGGCCGGATGTACAGGATGAACCTTCTGGATCCGAGGGATCTCCTCTAATACCGCTCAAGCGCAAAATAAAGAGAAAATTGTTGGTAACTGAAGTTGCGCAGCAAAGAAACTACAGCTTCATTTACTTTCTCAGTGTTGGGGCAGTCTCCTGGTCAACCAGAATCGTCATTGCCATCACAAGACCCACTATCCCCGAAAAGTGATACTCTTTCCCTTCCAGGTATCAATTTATTAGGCATTTGTGTTGATATATATGTTTTCTATTTACAGAGACTCCAACAACGAATATTCTGGCTCCAAATATTGCAACGGATACTCCTTAGGTTCATATTTTGAAAGCAGTATTTATGAGGATCACCGTTCCAGTGACTGCACTTACTGCAGCCGGAATAATGATACCATCCCCTACTGATGATCTTCTGAAAGTCACAACTCCTGAAAAAATATTACCTTCAGAGGATGTTCTGAATGTTCCAGCTCCCTCTATAGGCCAAACTCCTGTACTCTTTCGAGAAGACAAGGAGATGATAAAAGTGCTAGATGGTTGTGACTTTGATGACGATCTGATTGAAGAAGAACCCATAGATGCTTCTTTTGATCTTGATAAAGCTGAAGTAAGCCAAGGTCCAAAAGAGACCCAGAATGATCAGGACTCGATGGTCAAGGATGGCGTTATTGCTGGTGAGAATGAAGATAAGAGCCACCAGAGCTTAAAAATGACAATCAGAATCTCGATGAACCATAAGGCGATGAGAATTCTAATGTTGATATTGAGGGCGATGAAAGCCTAGGTGATGACAGGGAGGGTGATGTTGATATCGAGGGTGATGAGAACCCTAAAGAAGTTAATATTGAGGAGATCCAGACCCCAGCTGAACATATTTTTGAAACGAAAGGGGAAGAGGTAGCAGTCCCAGGTTTCTAGGCTGAATCAGGGGCTGACAGCAACCGTTTTATGTCAGGTTCTGAAGCTAGGAGCAGTCAGGCAGCCGTCTCTGAGAACACTATGGCGAGGCTCATTACAGAACGAGACACTGCACCTCGTGAGACTCTATATGTGTTGCTGGGCTCAGATAAATTTTTAACTTTATTTACCATTGCACTTTTGATGTTATATGATATGTAATGATTGTGCTTTTTGATTGTAGAGGGTCACGTGGGGACCAATACGGTAGCCCGTTGATGTCCATGGCCTTCAGTTTCAGTTCCACCATGGCTCCCCTAGACATGGGGACTCATACTGCAGAAGAAAGCTTCTCAAGGATGCATGCGCCAAAATCTCCTAGTGCACAAGCTATGATCAATCCATCTCCTGTAGAAGGAGGAGTTGTTGGCGAAGTGGAGATACCTGGCGTATCGGCGATGACAAATAGCCTCGTCGAGACTTATACAAGCACCTTCTTTCTCTCTCTGAATACTCTTATTCAGATGACCTTAGAGAAAAGCCACCCTTACGAATCAGTAAGGAGAACTGCTTCCTTTGCCATTGAAGCCATCCGCAATATCGATGATACTAAAAGAGTCAACGTTATAGAGCACATCTTGGATGCACTTGAAGAGCCTATCAAATCCTATCAGGATTTGATAAGAGGTAACATCCAGAGACTCGTGGATGCACAGTGTGAGGCAATGGCTCGTGAATATGAGGCATGACAGGCAGCTTTACAAGATTTTGTAGTTGCCTTCACAGTGTGATATAGAGAAATAGAAACGAGTATTACCGAAACTACCTCTATCGTTGAGTGTTACAAGACTGAAGCCACAGATAAAGAGAAAGAGGCTGTTGAATGCCAAATTCATCTCCAAGAGCTGGAAGCTAAGATGGCCAATCTTCGCAAGGCGATCCCAATAGCCAACAAACGTGAAGAAGAAGAAGAAGAAGTGCTTGAAATGTATCAAGTTGCCGCAAGTCATCTGGATGATTTGATGAGGCAGCGAGATGAATTCGTCCAAGTTCAGGATTCAAAAATTGAACGTCAAGTTAATTCACTGCAACCTTTTGATCCAGAGTCCAGAAGAAATTTGGCCAGACAAAGGGTGATTGACTCCAGAGTGGAGCAAGCTGAATTCTTGAAGAGGTTGATCACCGATCTTAGTACCCAGCCTTCAAAATGAAATTATCAGATTGTGATAACTTTTTATTTTGAATATTTTGACGAATGTAATAATTTTCACGTTATTGAATGAAAACTGATAATCTTTTTGTGGCTCTATTACTTATTACGTATCTGTTTGAGACACAAGCAATAGAAAGGAATAAGAAATATTTTCAAAGGTACTGGACATGACTCTTGAAAATAATAATACTTATTATATTTGTTTAGAAGTAATGTGGACATAACAGAATAACTTAAAATATTATCATTTCTGAGACGACATCATCAAAAGTAATGTGGATGTAACGAGTCGTTAATGTAGATAGCAGAATTCAGAGGTAATATGGACATGAATTCATAGATCTATTGATTATTCTTGTGCAAATAGGACTCAAGGATAGGATATCTCTTAAAACAGCTGGGGTTCAAAAGATGATATTTGTGATAATGTAGTAGATGTTGTGGGTTAATGAAGATGTATCACAAGATCTGGATAAACTCTGCTGGAGATTTTGTAGACAAGTAAGTAATTCAAAGATTTGAAGTATGTACAATATTTGTCAGAAAATATAGTACACAATTTCAAACATGGTACTTCTTCAGAAATTTGTCGTGACTAGTCATCATAGCGATTCGGTCATCCATCACTGACAGATGATAAGCTCTGTTAGAGAAAACTTTGCTTATAATGTAGGGACCTTCCCACTTTGGTTCGAACTTGCCCTTGCTCATGTGTGTCATGGTCATAGGACGTCTGACGGTAAGGACTAGCTCGCATTTTTGAAATGCTCGTACTTTGACTTTATGGTTGAAGGCTTTTGAGATACGGGCTTGATATAGCTTGATGTATTGTTGAGCTAGTAGCCGCATCTCGTCAAGCGCTTCAAGCTCCTGAAGTCGAAGACGATCATTATTTTTTGTTCTGAGTTCGTTGGCAATGGTAATCCTTAGAGAAGGAATTTGAATCTCCAATGGCAGGACATCTTCGCATCCGTACACCAAAAACAAAGGTGTACAGCCAGTCGGAGTACATACGGTAGTACGATAGGCCCATAGACATTCTCCAAGCTTTTCGTTCCAGTTACGTTTTTTGGTGGAAATGAACTACTTGAGAAGCTTGATGATTGTTTTGTTGAACGCTTCGGCCAAACCATTAGTTACGGGATTGTATGCTGTCGAAGCAATATTGTTGATTCAATTGTCATCACAGAATCGAGTGAACTTCTGACTAACGAATTGAAGTACGTTGTCATGGATGATTCGACAGGAACGCTAAATTTATAGATCACATGATGTTTGATGAAGTTGATGACACTGCTTGTCTTGACTTCAGCTAAAGGTATAGCTTCGGCCCACTTTGAGAAATAATCGGTTATAGCTAGGATAAACCGATATCCTCGATATGATGAAAGATTAATAGGACCAATGACATATATGCCCTAAGCTTTAAAGGGCCATGATGCTGCAGTCGGATGCAAAAATTCTGAAGGTTAATGAATAAAATCTGCATAGATTTAACATGCTCGACATTTTCTTGAATATTCAATGGCATCTGACACCATGGTTGACCAATAATATCCCATACGTCGGATTCGATCTTGTAGCTTAGGACCAGACTGATGTGCACCAAAGACACCGTCGTGGGCTTCACGTAGTATCTGTTTTGCTTCATCTCCCGCAAGACAGCATAAGAGCATACCATCAAATGATCGCCTATATAGTGTTTGGAGGTATGATTGTAGTAGAATCTGAGTGATCGCCGACGAATTGTTGTGGCTTCTTTAGAATCTTCAGGTAACATATCATGTACCACAAAGTCGATGAAAAGAGCTCTCCAGTCTTCGCTAGTAGTGCAAATCTCGACTAAATTGCTGTATTTCAGGTATAAATTATTCTTGATACAGAATAATTTCCTGTTAGTGATGACGATCAATTGTTGTCTTTTCACAGAAATCGCTAATACTACTACTAGGTTAGCAAGCACATCAGCTTCTGTATTGCAAGCTCGACGTACATGTTCAATGAAGAAGCCTTTGAATGATGTAGCCAGTTTGACTGCTGCTTCATGATATAGAATAAGATCTTGATGTCGAACTTCGTACGTGCCTCTAACCTGATTGACAATCAGTTTAGAGTCTTTGTATACTTCCAGATACTCAATATCCAACTATTTAGCTAATTGGAGACCGATGAGTAGAGTGTTATATTCAGCGACATTATTAGAACATGGCTCATCCAGGGAATAGGCTCTTTGAATGGCCAATCCTTCTGGTGATACAAGAACGATTCCATCTCTAGCGATGATAGTGCCTTTGGATCCATTTCTGGATGCACCATCGAAGAATAGATGCCAAGCAGGGATTCCTTCTGAAATTATGTTAGATTCTAAAGTTTCATCAAAAAATTTGTCACAGAGTTTAGATGTTTCAGGAATTGGATGAGAGGCCAAGAAATCAGTCAGGGCTTGTCCCGTAACAGACTTTTATGGAACATAGACCATATCATGTTGTGCTAACAATATAGACCGTGTAGCGAGTCTAAAATTGAGTGTACTGGTTTCTTCATTAAGACTCGGAGAGGGTTAACTCTAGAGATGATATAAATGGTCTGGCCCATGATATAATGTTGTATTTTCTGGACAGCGAACATCAGGGCTAAACATTCTTTTTCCACTGGGCTGTATCGATGTTCAGCATCGATCATCATACGACTGAGATAATAGATGCCTTGCTCATGACCTTTCTTGTTTTTTTGGGCTAGTAGGGCACCCAGAGAATGATCCATTGCTCGAACCTACATCAGGAAGGGTATTCCTGTGACTGGAGGCACTAGGACTGGAGGGTTCATCAAATACCGCCTTATGTCTTTAAATGATTGTTGGCATTCTTCGGTCCAAACGAAAGACACACCTTTCTTCATTAATTGAGTGAACGGTCTGCAACGTCCAGAGAGATTTGAGATGAATCTCATGATGTACATAAGTCATCCCTGGAATCCTTGTAGCTCTTTTAGGTTGCGTGGAGGACGCATCTCTTGAATGGCTTTAACTTTCTCGGGGTCAACGTGTATACCTTTAGAGGTAATAATGAATTTGAGAAATTTTCCACTAGAGACTCCCAGGAATGACTTGGTGGAATTCATCTTAAGTTGATGCTGGCGCATTAGATCAAAGATAGTTTTTCAGTCTTGGATGTGATCTTCCTTTATATGACTTTTGACAGCAATATCGTCAATATAGCATTCGACTGTCTTTTGTAAATGTTTACAGAAGATGGTGCTCATGGCTCGCTGATAAGTTGCACCAGCATTCTTGAGACCAAACGGCATGACTGTGTAACAGTAGACCCCCAGAGGAGTACGAAAGGATGTACGTTTTTCATCTTCAGGGTTCATCCTGATTTGATTATATTCGAAAAACATGTCCATAAAAGAATCTACTCGAACCCATAAGTGTTGTCGATTATGACATCAGTGATCGGAAGAGGAAACTCATCCTTGGGACAAGCTTCATTAAGGTCTCTAAAGTCGATGCAAATTTAGACCTTTCCTGTTTTCTTCATAATTGGGACAAGATTAGACACCCAGTCCGGATGTTGTTCTTCTCTAACAAAGCCGCAATCAATGAGCTTCTTGACTCCAGCTTCTATAGCGTCCATCATATCAGGTTGGAATCTATAATATTGTTATTTGACTGACCTAGCATTTGGCAGAATGTTGAGCTTGTGGGTAGCGATCTGAGGATCTAATCTCGATATATCTTCATAGCTTCGGATGAATACGTCAATGTATTCCTGAATAAGATGGATCAGTTCTTATTTATCTGCTTTAGGAAGAAATTTGCAGATAAAGATTGGCCTTGGAGAAGTTTCGTCTCTGACATCGACCTTGACCAATTAATCTTCAGTAGGTGGTTCACGTTGCTCGAAGCGAAGTTCCCATTGGGTATCCATCATTTGTGCCCAAAGATCAGATTTAGGGGCTTCTGAGTAGTCGTTGTCATCTTCTGAGAACTCAGCGGTCACCATATTGGAAGATAAGGTCACTCGATGGACGTGTCCTATGCTGGTATCTGAGTTCCATGAGGTAGAGTCAGAAGAGTTAGATCGCTCCTCTTTGTCAAACTCAGAGGCATCTGGGGTCATGATTAGCAAAGTGTAGCCTAACCAATGCTTTGTTTTGTAATAATATTGTAATGACTTCCCTTTTGGAGCAGGTATACGAATAGGAGTTCGCCTTCCCCTACCACTATTGAGGCCAGATTTGAAGTTGTAGTCCATCTTTTGAATGATGTTCTTCGATTGTTGACTGTAACGACGTAGTTGGAGTCGTCCATTATCGCCATTCTCAGCATCGCTATTGAATGTAGCCTTTTGATTCAATCCTTTGCTGAAGAGGATAGGATGTTCATCCTTCTTGCGAGAGGGAACCAGAAAGAATGAATCTTGTACTGATTCAAGTGATACTTCATCTTGAAGGGGTTGAACTGCTCCTAAGGTAAGGGGTTCAAAGTTATCCAAGATTTCTAGATAACATCGAGTGTAATAATTGACATCAATATACTGCAAAGGAGATGATACTTTATTGATATTTACATCATCATTTACAATAGTGCTCTTGACCTTAGCCAGTGGCTTACTAAGATTGATAACAAAAGATGGAGAAGAAGAAGGCTTATTATGACGAAGGTTGATAACAAGATGCTCAAAAGAGGTGAGCTCCCTATGCTCCATCTTTTCAGCAGGAGGATGCTTGATAGAAGGAGAGAGATTGATGGTCAATGTCTGAGACGATGAAAGATGAGAAGTGTATCTTTTAACCAGAATCACCATAACGTCATCCGGACTTTCTTTTCGGTCTTCTTCAGTGTCCATGACCAATACGACTTTCATGAACTCCTCTTTGTACATTCTGGAGTCAGTAAAATATGTCTCAGAAGGGATTAAGATCAGCCACTTCCTTCCGGACTTCTCCGTTGTCATCAACATACTTGAAGCATTGATGGAGAGTGTATGCCACGATGTTATGTTCATGCAACCATGGTTTTCCAATAAAACATTATAGGAGACATGATTGTCAATCCACATAGAAGGTGACCTTCGTGCAAAGATTGCCAATTTGGGCTTTTATGCGAATCTTTTCCAATGGTTCTCTTCTCTCGAAATTGAATCCCAAAATAGTCATAATTGTTGTAGAGAGGTTATAAACTGGGATCTTCAGCGCATCTAATAGATTCTTCGGTATAATGCTGAGTGCAGATCCTGGGTTGACATACCATGTACAGTAGAGAGGTCGGCCATATCAATTGTCCTCCAGAAGTATATCATCTTGAGTGAAGGTGATATTGGGGATCATCTCCACCATGCTGTGGCAGTGATAACATGCCACTGGTTCTTCGTCTGGTCTTTTAAGATGGGCCAGACAAGCGTCAGCTTGCATCAAAGCTTCACTTAACGTCTCTCGCGTTTTCCTTGAGAGACGCAAGAGTTCAAAAATCGATAACCTTGTCGGAGTATTAGCTAGTTGACGGCTAAAGCTTCTTTGTCTTTCACGTTGATGGCTAAAGCTTCTTTGCCTTTGCGGTTGTTCTGACGATCGCCACTGTTGGTTGCAAAATATTCGTCTTTGTCAATATTAGGCATCTGGATGCCTAACTGTTTGAATTTATCACCACTGTTCTCAACTGCCCTGGCACTTACAATAAAGGAGGCCCAGTCTTGGAATTGTGTGGGTCCGATCCATATGCTGACTCCGATCCATATGCTGACTATAGGTAACAAGTTTGATTTGCATGTAATAGTCAATGCATCTGGAGTACCCAGAGACATTTTGAGTGCCTCACGATGGAAGCGCTCGATGAAACGTTCAGCAGTTTCATTAGGCCGTTGTTTGATTTTAATGAGGGCCGACATAGTCATGTCATTTGTTCCCTCATAGAATCATTCCAGGAATATTTTCTTGAGTCCTACGAAAGATGTTATACAACCATATGGCAAGCTACGATACCAGTCATAGGTCGCACCCGCCAAGCACCCGACAAATACTCTAGTGAGTAGAGCATCATTCGGTTGGAGCTGATCAGTCATTACCTCAAAATAGTTGAGATACTAACTCGAGGATGAGTTATCATCAAACAACATGATAGTTGGTGGCTTGTACTTAGATGGAAATGGGGCTTCCTTCCACTGTACAGGGTAAGGTTGTTTGATTCCCAACTTCTGCAAACCATCCTTCTGCTTGAAGGCTTCGAACTGGTTTCATAAACCGCTTCAAAGGGATCTCCTGAGACTTGGGGAGCAGTAGACTGATTCGATTTGTTAGGAGATAGAACCACATGATATGGACCACACCCAGCACCAGACTAGCTTGGAGTAGCCTGAACTGGTATGGTAATATTGTGAGAAGATTGTACCTCCAGACCAGTGTTGACAGGGGCAGATGCTGCTATGTGTTTCTGGGTTGTAATTAGATTCACAACCGGTGGAACAGTGTGTTGTGATATGATCACAGCATACATACTTGTAATTATTTCAGCCATGGTTTTCTAGCCTCTAACGTAGCAATCCTCTGCTCCTGACTGTCGGAGCTGTATGCATCTTGTTCTTCATTAGTGACATAAGCAATCACTTCTCTGGCTACCGATGATGAACTGGTAGAAAAGATAGACCGCTCAGAGCTCTTTCTATCGGCATCGAAGTCATGTAGGGAACTATCTCCAGAATAAGGACTGGAAAGATTCCTTTGATCGATTGTTTCTTGGTCGGAAGGAAGATTCCTTTGACCGATTGTGTCTTGGTCGAAAGAAAGATTTCTTTGACCGATTATTTCTTGGTCGAAAAAAGATTTCTTTGACCGATTGAGTCTTGGTCGGAAGAAAGATTCCTTTAATCGATTGTTTCTTGGTCAAAATCAAGAGGATTTCTTTAGCTGAGAATATCTCCAAGACTATGAGAGGGAAGATTCCTTTGACCAAGTAGGTCTCAGCCTTTTGATCTTGTATTCTGGTAGACCCCTTCATCGGAGTCACGGATATGATCAAGCTATTGTTGACTCGGATTGCGAGATGCATTACGTCTTGGACATTTTCTACCCCTAGTACTTTGGGATGTCATGTTGACCGAAGCATATAGCAATTCATCTTCATCCACCATAATGAGTTCAAGAGTTCGAGTGTAGTTCAAACGGTCGAAGAAAAACAGTTTAGCTGATTGACAGCAACATTTGATAACTACTTCATAGTGATGATTACAGTGGTGTTCCTAATGTAGAGTTACAGGCACTACAAGAAAATAAGGCTTTCAACGTTTATTCCTCCGACATTTTTGTAAATGTCGGCTAAGTTAGGATATAACGACGTATTTAAAAAAATGTTGGTCATGACCGACATTTGTCTTTAAACGTCTCACAATATACTAACGTTTGTAAACAAACGTTGATAATTACCTGCGTTTGCCCTTAAACGTCGAGCAATATACCAATGTTTTTAAATAAAGGTTGACAATTACCTGCGTTTGTCTTTAAACGTCGAGAAATATACCAACATTTTTAAAACAAAAATTGATAATTACTTGCGTTTTTCTTTAAACGTCGAGCAATATACCAACGTTTGACAATTACCTACGTTTGTCTTTAAACGTCGAAAAATATGCCAACATTTCAAAAACAAACGTTGATAATTACCTGCGTTTTTCTTTAAACGTCGAGCAATATACCAACATTTTGTGAAGCATGTCGCATATTTGGAAACCCTTTTCAACATTTTTTTGACATTTTTTTGGGCGTTTACACTTATTTGACGTGTGAAGGAATTTTTTTTCTAATCCTACATAAATTAGGCAGATTTTGTTTATGGAAATTAAGGTGAACCATTGACTAGATTAAAAAGTCTACTTTATACAAGGAAATATGTTGGGATATATATATATATGGAAACGTCGCTTTTAAAGGCCAGGAAAAGAAGAAATTATTAGATGGTCTGGGCTCACCTCCTGGCTATGATGAATGGTGAGCCCGGCCAATAAGTTTTTGACATTTGGCAAAAAAAATTCACTGCCGCAAAATTCACTGCAATCATTCTCTAAAAGGTATTCTTTTACATGTATTGGCGACATAAGTTTTAGTACATCGCGGAATCTCAAAAAATTACTAGCGGGAAACCAAATATCAATTCCGCCAAAAACTATTTATATATCGCGACATCAACATGTCGCAGAACAATATTGTACATTTGGCGACATGTTTCTGTGTGTCGCAGAATGACATTATATATTTGTTGACATGAGTATGTGTGTCGAAGAAAGATACCACACATTTGGCAACATGTGCCCATGTTGGAAAATGTATTTCCAAATTTTTTGGGTAAGTTATATGGGCACATCAAAAAGTGATCAGGCTATCCCATTTCTGGCAGTCCAGTAAAAATTAGGACTGCCACAATTTCTGGCAGTCCTAGGTACTTTATGGAATGCCGGAAAATGTGGCAGTCCTAGATAAACACGAAATGGACTGCCAGACCATAAAGTCCCATTTCTTGTAATCCATAAAGGACCTAGGACTTCCAGAAATGGGATGTTCTTTGATCACTTTTTGATGTGCCCTTATAACTTACCATTTTTTCCAATTCGGAAACACTTGTTTCATTCACACAAAATTTTTCCCTCTATCAAACCCTTTTATTAATAATATTTTTTCTCTCTCTCTCCCTCTCATTTGAAAACCAAATTTCTCTTTTTATTCTTGTCTCCTCTTCATTCTCATTCTCAATGTCCTCCTCTATCAGTTCCGACTTCAACAAAATCCTTTTTTTCTCCCACAACCTCTATTGCCGCCACTAGAAGCTCCACAAATACAAACGTATTATTTCCTCATGCCCGATCTTTGAACCCAAACTAAAATGACCGACCAACCAACCCTGCCGTGTTCGTGTCCATGTCGGAGAAGAGCAAGCAAGTGTCCATGTCGGCACCTACGCAAAGTCCTCACTGGTCCTGGACAGCGGGAAAGGATGCAAGATGTACGACATCGACGGGAAAGAATACCTCGACATGGCGGCCGAGATCGTCGTTAACTCCCTGGGCTACTGCGATCCCGACTGGGTGTAGGCGGTGGCAGAGCAGGCCGTCACCATGTCAGCAATGTCTTCTACTTGATACTGCAGATATCCACTTCTTATCCGCCACCTGCTTGTCCAAATGCTCCATACATTTTCAGGCTTGGGTTTTTTTGGCTTCCATACATTTTATTGCCTTGCCTTGCCAATATATACTATTGAGTATTTCTAAACCCTAACACCATGGCTTCCGCTATAGGAAGCTCGAGGCATCCTCACCACAGTAAGCTTCCATTTCTAAACCCTAACACCATTATTTTGGACTATCCCTCTTCTAATTTATCATTTTTTTTAATTTCGCATACGATCGACAAATTGGAGAAAGTGGGAGAGACGGTGAAGGGTTACAGACACGTTCTCGACACTAATTTTTGTGTGCGATATAGCCTATTTTTGGAGTATTGGTACTTCCTAGACCTGAATGATCCACAAAAGACTGTGTCATGGAGCTTGATACCAAGGGCATGTAGTTTTCCATGATACCAAGTTCGGATACCATGTTTTCCATGCCTAACCACATACAACTTTGTTCTTGATATGTCATGATTTAATTTCAACTTGATAATACATATATTTATGTCATGTTTTCCATTAATTAATTGTCTTTTTGTCCAAAAATATGAACTCATCCTTACCATCCAAGAAAGCTGACTTTGGATTGTTTAGCTTAGTCTGGTGTGCCATATTTAACATGTTTGCTTCTCATTTTACAGCTACAATTTCCATATCTTTCAGGTCTCTAGTGTACAATTGAGGTGTCAGTGTTAGTTGTTGGTCATGAGACGACTTGTTCAGTGCTAACATGGACACTATGTCTCTTAAGCAAGGTATATTTTCATCTTTTATTTCTCTTAGTTTGATGTTAAAGAGTTGATACTTGACACCTATTAGATATATATACCATTATACCCAGGCACACACAAGCACAAAGTACACACACATGCACCTACTTCCTGCACTAATCTGGCCCCCAAACGAAAATCTATTGTTGCTGCCCTTACCTGCAGTGCATCTTTCTGAGCTGTTGATGCACAGGTATCTCATGTTAACATACTCCTGCACTAGACTCCAGCTTTCAGTCCTACCTATAATCTATCAGCCCTCTTCTTACGCATACATGAACTCCTATTGCAACAATAATTGCTAGTAACCCACTTGCCAAACTACCTAACATCTACTGTCTACTACTTATCCAAAAACCCTTTGCCTGTTGTATCCCCTATTTCATATAAGCACCACACACCTGACACTCATACACAGACATAAAAAATTGGTTGCTGCAATTCTGCAGTTTACCTGCTGTCCTACCTATGCACACTACCGTGCAATTAGGCATGTTTAATTATTAATGATGTTTTTTGGATCATAAATTATTTTCACTCTGATAGTTGATGTTATGTGCACAGGAAAGTGTTGATGCCCTTATCAAATATGTTGTTCAAAATATTGGGTTTAGTCATGAAAAGCCAGTGACTGCTGTTACAATATACAAGTGTCTTCTTCACTGGAAGTGTTTTAAAGCAGAGAAAACTAGCATATTTGATCGTCTAGTTCAGATAATTGGTTCTGAAATTGAGGTAAAGTTAATGTTGTGATATTAATTCTGTGTCTTGCTCCATTGAATTACCATTGATAATTAAGCCATCTCTTCATTTCCTCTTGTTTGTGATGCAAAAAGAGGAGAGCAGCGATCATCTTGCTTACTGGTTGTCAAATATATCTACTTTGCTATTCCTGCTACAGAGAAGTCTGACAGCTGGAGCTAATGCACGTAAGCCACCTACTCCAACATCACTGTTGGGAGGATGGCTCAAGTATGTTATATCCAACTTACCATCTTTGCTGTTGGAGTTCATTTTTTTCCACAAGAAAACATGTTTACAAAATCTCAGTTTGTTCTTGCTAATTGGATATTGAATGTAATAACCTCCCCATAATCACCATATGATTTTCTATTCATTTTCTTCTAGGGTTTTCTCTCTTCATCTGCATACTTCAATGCCGATGGTCTGGATGTTGTACGCCAAGTTGAAGCCAAATACCCCGCCTTGCTATTTAAGCCTCAACTCCAAACTTATGTCGAGAAGATTTATGGAATTATCTATGATGATATGAAAAAGGATCTAACTTACCTGCTTTCTATATGCATCCAGGTGTGAGGGCTTCTATTTTAATCTTGCTTATTGTTGTCTGATACTCCCATTTCATATGCCTATTTTACTCTTTGAACTATAAGCTCCACCTGTAGTGTTATCATCATTTATCTCCTGTTGTATGCAGTATAGTTGAATTTGATAACATTTTTAATGTCAATGTGGATGGGAGACATGTGACATCTTTTCCTTATCGCACTGTGAATCCCTTTGCAGTTAGAAAAGTCTTTTTTTATTTGATGTTTACAAATTGCAGTCCCTAAACTTTGTTTTCTTATGGCTTATTAGGGATTTGTTATCGAGGATGATACTGGCTTTTCACTAAATCGGGATTTGGAGATCATGTCTAATTAATAAGGTTACCCGACTGCATAGTCGACAATCAGGTTACTTCAAAATTTTATAGAATTATTATGATAATTAATTTGTTCGCAAAGAGATCGTCATAAAACCATGCGACATTTTAGCAATGCCCTTCTTTATAGTGTTGTTAGAAGAAAGCCGTTGCTAGCCAGAAAGATTAGCATCTTCTGAATTTCTCTTTCCTTTGCATCAAAATTTCCATCCACGAAAGTGATCCTGATTTTGTTTCTCCATTTGCATCCTGTGTTTGAGGCTAAATTTTGTGAATTGGGACAACAAAATGGCAGTTACTCCATTTGCATGCAGTGTTGGAGATGCTCTAATATTCATTATGCGTCTGTCATTACACAGACATGACACTTGTGACCTGGCACGTCATTGGCTTTTTGAGTCATAGTGCTTCCAATGTTTTTACTGTTAATTTATACTCTACTATGCAGTTGCGTGGCTAATGATGGAAAAATGAAACTAAAGGCGATGCTTCCATCTCACTTTGCACCTGAAATCCATTCTGGGAAACTCCAGAACCTTGGCCTCATACGTATTCTGGATTACACTTGCAACTCCATCCCGAACCAACCTGACAAGTAATTGCCTCATCCTAATTTTTGTACTTTTCATGCCCTTCTATTTTGGAGTAGTGCTTGATGATGTGCAAGTGTGACTGACTTCTGAAATATTTTAGGGCTTTGATTGTCATAAAATGTGAAGTTGTTTCTCATGTGCTTGAGTCTGAGATCAAGAGTGAAGTTAAAAAGGAGAAGGGAACTGATACTGGAATCATATTAAAGCTGAAGCAGGCGATTGTGGCAAAATCTGCAGCACAAATTGTTCATGAATAATATGAGAAGTAAGTAGCAATCTTGTAGATTTAGCAATAATTGTATGATTTCACAATTTTTTTTGTTAAGAATGTCTAAAAAATGTTATTCTATGGTTTTTTCCAGTTCTGCTCCTGTTACACGAATGGCCATGACTAGAAGGGTAAATCGTCTTGTTTTCCTTAACCCTTATCAAGGCATCTGGACCATAAAAGTCCGTCTCACAAACAAAGGCAACTTGTGTTCTTACAAGAATGCCTGAGAAGGTTTTGTCTTCAATGTAGAATTGACTGATGAAGATGAAGTGCAATTGCTAGTGATATAACTATTGCAGATGATTCGTAAGTATAATGCTTATCAATTTGTCTACTTAACTTCAAATAAGTAATTTCTTTTTATTGCTTGTATGTCCCCTTACAAATAAAATGCAATCAACGTGCGCAGGAAAAATACTCTTGTTGTCTCTCTATGGAATGATCATGCTACAAAAATAGGCCAGTAATTACTTGACATTGTTGACACTGCCCATGTTGTATCTAAAAAGTCTCTTAAAGTAGAAGACTTCCAAGGTAAAGATATCAGACTCATATTCCTCTTATGGCCTAATTTGTCAATATAGTTGATCCAAGTGGAATGCTTCTTGTAGGTGTTTCACTGTCAACGTTGAGCAAAAGCACTGTGGTTGCAGTTAACTTCACTCAAACACGGGAAAGAGAAGGTTCGATCAGCATAGTGGTCATTAGACATATCGATTCTGGAAAATCGACCACTACTGGACATCTTATCTACAAGCTTGGTGGTATTGACAAGTGTGTCATTAAGAGGTTTGAGAAAGAAGCTACTGAGATGAATAAGAGGTCATTCAAGTATGCTTGGGTGCTTGACAAGCTTAAAGCTGAGATGGAGCATGGTATTAAATTGATATTGCTCTCTGGATGTTTGAGACCACCAGTACTACTTCACTATCATTGATGCTCCTGGACATCGTGATTTCATCATGAAAATAATCGTGGAACTTCTCAGGCTAACTGTGTTATGGTCATCATTGATTCTACTACTGGAGGTTTTGAGGCTGGAATCTCCAAAGATGGTCAAACTCATGATCATGCCCTCCTTCCTTTCACCCTTGGTATGAAACAGATGATCTGTTGGTGTAACAAAGTAAGCACGTCCCCTTTTAACATAATTATAGTACTGGTCTCTATGATAACAAGCTATAACTGGGTGTATTTAAAACTAGTTTCGCTAGTCAATGAATTTTCTTATTGGATTGATATATACAGTTCTACTTAATGGCTATAGTTTAGATAAAATCCAATATAGATAGGAATACTATTTTTGCAACTCTCAACTATAACTACAAAATACATACATTGAAGTTGACAAAATATGATATCTGATACCCGTTCTTTGTTAGAATAGCTGAAATACTAACATACATGATCCGGTTAGAAAGGCAGTGAGTAATATTATCCACGCCTATATATTTACAGAATTTACCCGTTAGAATTAATTTTTGTAACTTCTTTAGACCGTTACAAAATAGGTGTTTCGGTGTAGTGATGACAAGTTCATAAGTAGTTTGCTTTGTCAATACAAGATAGCTATAAAGACAATAAGACAAGCTTTGTTAACATACATGTACAGGCTTGAATTATAGTAGAGTTAGAACATGTCTACGAATGTATCACTACCAAAGTGCAGATATACGAACTGTGAAGAGAAGAAATGACAATAGAAGAGCTTTGGAACTTCCAATTTGACTGTTTCTAGGAGTGTTGGTTCTAACAAAGCCTATTGCCCTGAACTTAAGAGGAATTTATTGTTTATTACCTGGATAGGTGCTAGAATGAATCAGTACATTCAAAAACAAAAGAATATAATCTTTGTATGCCATTTTCTTTTCTATCTTTTGTGGTACATAATAATATTATTGTGCAGAATCTAATTGGACATTATACACTCAGATGAGCAGGTATGGCTGTAAATATGAGCAAGCTGTTACATACAAATTTACAATGCAGTTGGTTTGTTAACAGCTATCTATAAGCTCGTTTATTAAACTTTACCAGTGAAGCTCAAGATTAAATTGTGGGTTAGATTATTAGACAAGCTTAACTAATAAGCTATATTTAGTCCAAGTTTTTGAATGGTCTGAAGGCTCAAAAGTAATGAATACTGGTAGCCCATTTAAATGATTTCCATTACTGACGTGTCAGATGCTTGAAGAAAAATAGTCTCAATACCAATTTGTGTGTTCTCTTGTTTTTTTAAAATATTAAATTTTGCCTCTTTTGCAATTGATTTGTTTGTTCTCCTATATACTTATAATTGTTATTGCAGATTTCATATCAAGTACAAGAAATTTATAAAGACACAATTTTAAAAAAAACTAATAGTGCTTGGAGAAATTGGAAGGAAGAACTCCGAAAGATTTGTGAAAAGTTTGATGACATTACAGTTGGGGAAATGATTAATTGGCCAAAATATTCAGTTCAGTTTGTGAGGTTTTAAAACTCTTTTTTTGTACTGCACTTGAGATTATAATAACATTCTCTTCTTTTTGTTCATTATGAGAATGTAACTATTGTGAGCTAGCAACATTGGAGGTACTTTTTATTTTTGTATGGAATATTGCACTATGTAAACTCTATACATTTATTAGTTAATACAATTTTGATTGAATTTTTTCACTGTTGATGATTGTTGATGTTATATAAAAATTTATTTTCAGATGTATTTGAGTTTTATATACAAGATAAACAGGTTTAAATAGATTTTTATCGATGAATTGATTTTTTTTTAATCATGTTTCCAGAAAAACGACGGACCATACATGTTGAAAAAGTAAAACTAATGGCACACCAATTTACAACTTATTTGACAGTTTTAGTCCATCATTTTTATTTGACAGATAAAAACTGTCATTTTATTCAGCTATAAAACGACAGTCCAAAACTTTCGTTTAAATTTTGGGACGCGCTATTAACGACGGATGTTTTGACGGATCAAAATTGTCGTTTACTGTAATTTACGACGGTTTTGGTCTGTCTTAAAATGCAAGTTTTGGCATAGTGAATTACCATTTCCAACGTATTTGGAAAAAGTTAGGAAAACAAAACCCAACGATTTTTTAAAAAGGTTGGTAATACAAAACCTAACGTTTGTTGGTAATGTTTAGGAAATCAAAATCCTACGTGTTTCTAGAAGGTTGGAAAAAACCCAACGTTTCATAAAACGTTGGAAATAAGGTATGTTTTGCCACATTTTTGTATAAAAACGTTGAAAATATGATAACCATTATAGGACAATTAACGACGTTTATAAACGTTGCTGCAAACGTCGTCTAAACCCTATGCTAATGTTTAACACAAATGTTGTATATTGCCAACTAGAACAATAATGACATTTGTAGAAACCGTTGAACAAACGTCGTTAACACCTATGCCAACATTTTACACAATTTTGCCGACGTTAATAAAACGTTGGGAAAAACATTTTTCTTGTAGTGAGGTAGATGAGATGGTCCTGCAATCTTCCATTTTTGTACAAGAAGTTCCTAGAGATCAGTTACAGTAACATAATGAGAAGTCAGAGGTACATATTCTTTGATGATGTTAGAAACATGATTCCGGTTCTTGAGATGCCTTGTTCCCTGTGTGTACAGTGAAGTACCGAGTTCATTGGCATAGGTGAGAGGATCCTTGATTTGAAAAACTCTCCATGTGCGCAATTTAGTAAGTGGCACAGATTATTCATGATGTGGACTTGATGCTGTTCTGCGCTGATTAAGGTAAGTGTGCATGTCACAGTCATGTGCCACTTGGCTATTTGACTAAGATACCATCAGTTTGCCCTGCCTTGTCCTTGATATACACAGGATAGGAAGATCTTAGCTCTGGCTTGGTTGGCGCTGGCCATGTGGAGTAGGCAGGAGGCCTTATTATTCTACGTAACTTATTCCAGTGTGTTTGGCACAACACAGATGAGCAGCAGGAAACGGACTTCAAGTAGAGTTTCTACTCAGAAGCGTTCTCGCCTTGATTGGCACAGAGGCACAATCAGATGCATTTTTCATCGAGTCCAGGACTAGAGAAGGATAAGGAGAGGCCATAGGGCACTTTCCTTTATTCTGTGCAGGGGCAGTGATATATAACTTCTCCACCAAGTTTAGAACTGGGGAGGAGTGAGGATTGGCCATAAGACGTTTCCTTTGTTCTGTGCAGAGCCAGTAGTTGGTGCACTCTCTATCGAGTTTAGAACTGGGAAGGAAGAGGGAGTAGCTATGTGGCGTTGTCCCTTGATAGGCGCCAGGACAGTGATTGGCATGCCTTTTACCAATTTTAGAATTGGTGAGAAAGAAGAAGTGGTCACAGAGCTTTTCTCCGTGTTTGGCGCAGAAGTCATGATTGGTGCACTGGAGGAATTTAGAGTCCAGATGGCGTTCACCTTATTTTTTGCAGCAATAGTATTGGCATGGTTGGCACACCCCCTGTGCCAATCATGGCATCGTAGGCAGTTTGGTCGACTTTCACGATCAAAGTCTTCTGCGTCATGCTGACTGACGTAACATCGTATTGAGTTGTCACTTTCTCGTCGGAAGAAAAAGTTGTCCCCAGCAGAGTTGCTTTTTTGTTTGCAAAAACAAAAGTTTGATTACAAACAAAAAAGAGTACAAGAGTACAATTTGATTTCTAGGGAAGTACAACTGTAGGAATCTGATCTGAAGATGATCACTTTATCCCTTGGACGATACGATGTCGAAGAAGAAAGCCTTTGGAGAGTGCTGCAACAAAATGCTCAAGAGATTATGATCATTAGTGATTCTTTTGAAGTGATTTGAAACTCTATTTATAGAGTTTAGAGATAACTACTAAGTAGTTATCCTGATTGGCGCACACTGTAATTGGCGTGCCATTCACCCAGTCGCGCGAACGGTTGGTTTAACTACTTGGACGCGTGACATTCTTTGAGAGAGATGCGCTTGGTCGTAGGCAGTATCACATACATGTTCTTCGAGATTAGTGTCATGTGTACCGCGTCATCTAACTGCTTCTGGATGATTTGATCAGATGGCGCCAACTGTTGGATGGCGCTAGACGCTATTTGTTGTTTAATACACTCTGCTTAGTATAATGATATTTGATTATCTCGTGCCAACTGTAAATGGCACGAGGCAGCTGTCAATCATTATGACAAATCTGACACAATCTTCTCGAGCGCAGCGTATTTTGAATTCAAACAGATTTTCTTCGACTGACGTACTGTCAGTAATGATGACAACTGATCAGCTTCTCGAGGAAGCTTGCCACGTGTCGACCAGCGCCACCTACGTCCAGCACCAACTGATGTCGTGTGCCAGTACCATTTGATGATTTTTGCTCTGGCGCCATTTATGAGTAGCGCATAATGATGATTATACCTTTTAGGCTTCTACAAAGACAGTCGGGGATGAGATCCTAGAGACATCTACATCTCAATCCACGTAGGTTAATCATAGGAAAAGCAAACCGATGCACTAAGGTTGATCGGACCATAATACATCGATTCTAATTAGACAATATGCTAGTGGGAGTTCCCAGTAAACATATGTCTTGAGTCAAGCTCGATAAAAGAGTAAGCTTGCAAAACTAGGCTATAATAGCAGCATCAGTCAAGAATGTCAAAAATATAAGTACACGAGATTTATGATTGAAAGAAGGAACAAGTAGTTCAAGTTCCTTAAGAATCTAAGCCTTATCCGGTGTTTGTGCTTATACAGTCATCTTATTGTCTTCTTATCTAAGGCCTTGGTCGACCAATGGGTTAAGGACCTCTAAACTCTATCTTCTAGGTAAACCTATTAGTATCATTCAATTACCTTGTTAATAGGTCATAAGGACAACATGATGCTAAGTTGGGCGGCATGCTACCCAACTTAAAAAAAAATTCCACTAGTATTGGCTTTGAATCAATGGGACAGACAGGTCATTTTCCTAACCTCTATAGTATCCAAAAACTGCAATCATGTCTGAAGTCATTTTACCGAGAATTTATGCCTCGCCAGTATACACATGGCTGTAGTAAACCCTTGATTTCGTGACTCAAATATAATATAATATCTAATATTTTGTTAACTCTATCCAATATTGATATAAAGATAACTAAGGTCAAAAGATGACAACTAAGACATAGTTTTAACAATATTCGATAACCTACGTTTACTTGAAATAATTTCAACTTTAGGGGTCGTGTCTAGCCAGTGCGCTGCTAGCTGCAGTGAACCCGCGGTCTCCATTATTCAGAAAAATGGCGACACTGCGCTGTTGTCTTGCCATTATGATTCTTCGAAAACTATTCCACTATATCCATAAAATTTCAAAGAAGATTCTAGACTTTCAACAAGTTGATCATGATAGAAAATATAAGTATCTGTTCTTGAAGAAAAGTATCAATTTTGAAGATAAAACGATCGATGAGGTACTACCACCTTGGATCCTACAATCATGTCAAAATAAAATAAGGTACCCTCATAGGAGAATTCCTCAAAAACCTACTAGGTTTTAGAATTTAATAAATTCCTACTTAAATCACATGACCTATGTAGTAATCTTAACTACCCCGTAGTCAAATTGAATAAAGGACTCCTATGGTATACCTAGTCCTAGTCATTCTTCAAAAATTAAACCAATCCTAATTATGAATGAGCACTTCCTAGTCGCAGGCTCGCAGTAGTACGACTAACATAGGTACTCTACGAGTTCGCAATATTTTGTGAAAACTGACATGCATGGACCACCACAAAAACTTGTCACGACCCGCACCCACTTTTCGGGAATACGAGTGTGTTCCAAGCCAGTCTATGCCATAGTGTCGGCGATATAATGATGTCTAGCCCCGATGCTCAAAATCACATAAAATAATAACTTTTCTTGCTCATTCACAACAACTAAATTAAGTTACAATATTCGAAGATTTACATTTGAATACAAAGTATAATGTCTCATAAATTATAAAAAGACAATTCAATAAAGACTCAACTATCTAACCAGTCTCTAGGTTTTGGCCTTCAAGCATATATCCATGTCTCCCCAATGGTCCAAGCATAGAACAGTAGACGACTATCTAAAAAATGTTGGTTTCTAGTCATGAATGGAACGAGTACAAATTATTGAATGCAGTTTCAAGAATATGTTAACGACTATAAGACAATGGTATCATAAAATACAGGATGAGAATATCTAGAAAAATAACAACAAACATGAAGAATACCAGGCAGGAAACCATGTAACTAGTTGAACATGAGAATATAACTATCTATGTATTTTGAAGTATTCTTTTGATATGTGATCGGTCTGGGACAGTTACACCACAAGGTCTAAGTTAATTATCAAGGCCTACTTTATTTAATAAGGTAAACAAGGTCTACTGTGCAAAAAATAAAACATGGGCTAAGGTCTGATAATATATCTATTTAGTACTTTTACGTCCCAACACCAAGTACAAGAGAGAAACAGCATGACATATACAGGAAATATGAGGTGCCATCGTGTGACGAGTGTGTCAAGAATCAAGTATTATATAACTGAACAGTGTGATATAGGAATTAACAATATTGAAAACAAACAAGAAATGTACTTGCCTGAGGTCCTTAGATGGTGAAACAGATAGTACCATTGCGTTCAGAATAGTCCAATTGGCTAGGGTAGCACGCAAAACTATCAATTTCCAACCACTCAGTGAGCCACGAAAGTCAACTCCTGCAGTTGTCTCTGGATGTTGAAATAAATACCATGAACGTATTTGGTATAAAAGAAATGTCTAAAAAAGCTTGCCCAAAAGTCTAATTCTGGATACAGGATCAAAATCGTAATTTTGGGTCAAAATGATATCCGCCGTTTGTACCCGCTTTGCACCGAAAAGTATGCCAGTACCTATGGTCTCTAAAATTATCAAACTATATGTCTACATGTCCATTTAGACGATACGAACCCAACCGTATGTCCAAAGTTGGATTTTGGTGGCCCGTGCACAAATTCGTCCGTTGGATCGGGTCGCGGGTCCGCCAAAAGGACTTTTCGGTCGACCTTCTCAGAATCGGACCAAACTTGGCATACAGGACAAAAAAATGATATGGTCCTGTTGGCAAAACGAATGTGCACAAATTTATGGATTAGTTTGCAAAAAGGCCGATACGGAGATTTTCAACGGATACGCCTCGAATTTATCGTGCGCACGCAACCAATTTAGGTTCTGTCAAATCCCACACGTGCACGAAGTCAATACACACCTTTCAATGTAAGTGGTTCGCGACCAAGCCGCCCGAATTGTTGGGACGAACTTCGTATCGGGGTTTTTCAATGTCTTAAAAATAGATTTTTTGCCAACTTCAACCTAATTTTAAACAGAATATAATGAGTCATAAAATAAAGTAATTTATAGGCTTTTATCATGGTCAGGTTGTCTAAAACTTTATTCAAGTGGATTTTCAAATAGGTCTCTGGTTTGACAGAATTCGAACCTCAAAGTAGGGTCGATGGGACAGTTTCTTATACCCAGAAATCGAGTTTTTTTCTCGATTTTGGAACTCGTTTTTCGTCGTGTACGATACAAACTAAAAGAAACTACTTGAAGGGGATGGAAGAGGGTAAGATTGTCTTTATACCTGAAAAATTAGCTCATAAAATGAACGATCGTGGAGGTGGAAATCTTGACACAAAGTCTACCGTTTGCTGCCTATTGATGTTGTTGCTGCACAGCGCTCCTGTCGCTATTGCCGCTGCTTCACGCGGCCTTGTCCGTCGGCGGTCGCCGGCGGCCACCCTGCGGTAGTGCGGGCACGGTCAGGCCTGGCATAGTCGAGGGTCGAGGGATTTGGTGGAGGTTTTTAGGGTTTGAGTATGAATCCCCTCTACCGTTCATATATATACATAAGAACGAAAATTTGCTCCTTGGCTGGGGTCTGGCCGCTACTGTTCCCGCAAGAGAACAGTAGCATCTGGGCCTTTTTTTTCTTTCTTTTTTTTCTTTTTCTAACCTTTCTGTATATATATATATATATATATATATATATATTTTATATATATATATATATATATATATATATATATATATATATATTTAATATATTCCAAATCATACTAAAATCCCAAAATTTTCTAAAATTCAAAAAAAAAATTCTAAACTAATTTTAATAAATAATTTATACAGTATACCTACTATGGTTATAATTTGACTATTAAAATATTGAATCACATACAAAGCTATTAAATACGACAATTTATATTAAAAATAAAATAAAAACAATAATAATAATACAAAAAGATCCTAAAATATTTCTAAATTAATTTATTAAAAGTCTTGTACAACACAATTTATACTACCATATAGTATAACAATCGCTTGCTATATTTCGATATTCACAAAATTATATAAATAATTGGAAGGCTATTTAATCATTCGAGAAAATACAAAATGCTCAAAAAAATTAAAAAGTTTACAACCTTAAGGAGGGGTTTACATTTGATATTTATTATGCATAAAAAATTTAAACTTAATTACCATATACCAAACCTTCTAAACAAAGAAAAATACCTATATTAAAATATACTTTTGAAAATTTAGAGCTTTTACAAATCTAACCACAGAAAGTAGTAATACCAAATTAATCCTTAAATACTATGTCATACTCATGTCTATCAAATATCCGTAATAATATGATTAACAATCCACTCTTTCTAGTTTATAGAAACCTATATGATACGTAAAAGTACACCCATCCATTTTACTCTTATCTGCTAGGTAAAGGTAAAAGCTAATGCTAGGCAGTATGCATGTATAGTACTCGACAACCTATCTACCTATTGGTAAACCTTCTAGTCCTGGTAGTTAATAGGTCATCCCAAGGCTATTCTTACCTTATATAGATGTTTGTCTAGTCTAATACGGATCTATTTACTCTGCACCTAATATTCTTAGATTGGCACTATAGTCATCAAGTTGTCATATTTTATTCTTGTATAGATGTTTGTCTAACTCCCTAGTTAAGATCCTTTTATTCCACTCTCAAGGTAACTTTAGGCCCTAGCATAAGCACAGTGTCATGATTTCTATATCGTCCAAGGAAAATTTTCTTAACCTTAAAGCAACAATAAAAAATTTATAGGCATTCATCGCTATCTTAAATACAGTGCACATCCAACCATGCTACTCACAACGAGGTTCTTTGGTCCTTCCATTATTGGTTTTTTTCATATGGGTGATCACATTCTAATTAGGGAACCATAGCTATCTTTTAGAATTATATTACATAATCACTTCAATCACTATGGTCGAGAAATATATCGTACCTTCCTGACTAAATTTTGTTATACTTCTAGTCCCTCTCTATCTAGCATAGGCAAGTTATAGAATGGTTGTAATCCGTTGATTATAGAGTCTCTCATTAGGGTTAAGCTGCCTTTGGGAATCCTATAATGCCAATTCGAGCTACTCAATCTATCTAACTGAGGCATCTATCCAACCCTACTTATCTTAAATAACTAATCCCTTCTATAATACACTATCACTACCTTCCACCATATAATAGATTATAAGCAAGAGCATTCGTCCTTTCAAAATAGGAAAGACGAGAGTCCAAAATAAAGAGATCAAGAAAGATGATCGACTAAAATTACGAGTTCCAAAAGCGATAGATAAAATCAAAAGAATTTTCAAGGCAATTATGGATTGAGATCCTGATACACTATCATATTGCAGGCTCATTCAGTATGGTAACGTATCTGAGAAGATTTTATCTTGGCCTGCATAGACCACCACAAATATATGTTACGCCCCAATCCCAAAATACATAGGACTAGAAATGCAAACATGCCAGCTAATACAATCTAGAATAAGTTTCCTATTTAATGGACTTACTCCAGATGTGTACTAGCTAAACTATATATCACCATGTCTCAATCCACAATAATAAACAAAATCAAGAACAAACGATATATGTCATGGTCTGCAGCCCATTAACTTATACGTTTGGAATGGACCCGAAGAATAATATAGGTCCATAAGACTATGCTATAACAGCAAAGACAAAAATAAATAGTACAAAGGAATGATAAGACATGAAAGTAATAATAAATAATACTACCAACATTACCTGAATCCTGTAGAACACATCACGATAACTTCATGCGGGAAGTCCAACTAATACCTGGAGATATCACCAGGTCCTAAGAGGAACGTAACAAGATACAAAAAGAATATGCCATAATGAACTAAAATAAATACCTGAATAATAAATAGGTAATATATCTACTATGTGAATGCACATTGAAGACGACGTTGGTACATATGGGTAGGTAATGGAGTAGAATTACCGACAACTAATGATGGTGTATATACTAGCATACTTTCTCAACCGTAACGGATACTAAGTCCGTGGCCGCTGCCGGATATATCCACTAGTATAGCCTATACCTCGGCATATTGAGTCTGATGTGTAAATGTATGTCCCATATGCCTACTAATAGTCTTCCCCATCCATGAGTTGCACAAATCATATCCATGACTTGGACAATCCATATCTCAATGCTAGTCTTCTATCTAGACTCACCTATTAATACATATGCCCCCATCACACAAACCGCTCGTACTGGTAGCTAGTCGAGTGCAGAAGTGCGTGCCAACACAATGTAATCTCACTCACAGTTTCGTGTCATGATATGTGTCCACTCGTAGAAGTTATAGAAAATAACTTCATTGCTAATGGAAGAGTCTTCTAACCTCTAAGTCACACACACACACACACTATCATATCGATGACACCATCGATAGCACCCAAGTCATACTAGGACCCAATCTACTAACACATCTACTTCTATGCACAACAACAATCCATGTATTTAACAGTACAAGAAGTGGCAATGTATCTTACCTGGAATATCGGCAAGAGTATAATACAACAGTCTGGCTCCAGCTTCCACAGTCAAATGCTCACGAACTCCTAGAAATATAAATAAACTAAAATAAATACCAACTCAATGACATATCGTATTTATACATACCATATAGAGATCCAATATAGTCATAAACTAGCCAACTAAATATTAATAGCATATGCAACCAAATCTACTATACATGGTACTATATTAGCATATAAAAATAATATTTTTATATCATAAAATATATCATTATATTTTTGAAAAATACATATATTATTTTTGGATATATTTTATATAAATATATTTTAAGCAAAACAACCTTCGAGTTAATGTAGTTGATTAGCAAAACCTTTATGCCACATGTTGAACCAATTGGAACCAAACGGTATGAAAAATATAAAAACTTAATATTAAAAAAATAATTAGAATTAATTAGATAAAAATATGATTTTTTTTTTAATCATAAATTACTTGAAAACAATCATGAAAACTTTTCACGAAGTTTAGAGATCAAATAGTCGAGTTTCGGAGAACTTTTTGATGTCCGACAAACTAGCATCATGGAAACGATAGCATAAACACATGAATAACTTACAAATTTGAATAAAGGACATTATTAGATAATAAAGGAGGATGTTAGGGTTATTACCAATGAGTTGTTTGATGTGGAAAAGATTCACAAGTCGTCGGAAACTCCCGTACTCCAAAATTGGTTCAACCTGGACCAATTTTGGTGCAACAGATGCCACAGACAAACCGAGTGGAACCATGTGATTTAGCGATTGGACATCAAAGTAGACACATAGGTGTAAAGATTATTTTTAGTCTAGTGACTAACGTATGAGAAAAATAGATGAAATCCATCGAAGAAGATGATCAACCTGGGTGGAATTTTAATTACGGTTGGGAATAACCTTCGAGTTCGACCTTCAAACGGTCAACAAATAGACGAGACTCCTTCGAAGTTTGATAAGGTTGAAGAAGGATCTCTTAGGATTTTTTTTAGAGGTGGTGGCACGACAAACAGAGCTTAGAAAGTTGGTGGAAAGGGTTTGGAAGGTGGGCGGCCTGCTTGGGGGTGAGTGCCTGGGTAGGGCTTTGTGGCGGTCAGATTTAGAGAGAGGGGGAAAAGGATGGCTATTTTATGGAGATTAATATATAATAATTTAAAGTATTACATGTTAGGGTTTGTTTGGCTTTGGTTTGGGTTGATTTGGTTAAGATTTGGTCAACCAATCAATAGATATGGTAATAAGTATCTCTAGGTTTCCTAATTTGGAAATAGGAAATATTGAGTCAAAGTGCATTGAATCTATGCATGTGAGCTTCCATTTAATTGATAGAAATCAATCAAATATATGTCTAATTGGTTTTGGCAACCTAGGGTGGCCCCACTAAGTTGGTTGAGCTAGGGTTGGATACAAACAATTTATCGAATCAAATTCAACTCCGAAAATACAATATTGGGTCTTATGTGCCATTTGAAAAGAAATAGTATATGAAAACTCAATTGAGTGGGACACCATTGGAATGTATGTAGTAGGCTCAAAATAGATCACAATCATATATTTGGTCGAAAGGGTTGGATAGATGTCGAGTCCCAAATTTAAATTGGAAAGTATGTCAAGTTTTATGGTAGATAGTAAGTTGGAAAAATTAGAATACAAGAAAATATGTTTGAGTGGGACATGTTATATCATACTGAAAATAAACTTATCTAGGTCAAAATATATGAAGGACGTTTCTAGATATTAGCATTTCTTGTGCTCCAAAAAAATCAAAGGTACAAAATTGTATATATTGTAATTACAAATAATAGTGGAAAATATATAATAACCAAAAAATTAATTATAATTATAATTTAAATATATATATATATATATATATATATATATATATATATATATATAATTTAGAGGGCTTACACCAAGCCATATCTTTTCCCTTGTATGAAAATAAGTCAAGTTGTGTTTTAAACCATATTGTTGGCATAATTAGTTAATTATAAAGGCTTTTGACTTTTTAGGAGACCCTTTCACCAAACTAGCCCAAACTTAATCGACCCAAACCTAAACCCATGTTGACATGTAGTATGTCCAAATACGTCCATGTAAAAAAAAAAAAATATATATATATATATATATATATATATATATATATATATATATATATATATATATATATATATATATATATATATTATTTAAGTTAATATGTTTTTGTTTTTGGAAAAGTAAGTTGTGTTTTAAACCATATTGTTGGCATAATTAGTTAATTATAAAGGCTTTTGACTTTTTAGGAGACCCTTTCACCAAACTAGCCCAAACTTAATCGAACCAAACCTAAACCCATGTTGACATGTAGTATGTCCAAATACGTCCACGTAAAAATATTATATATATATATATATATATATATATATATATATATATATATATATATATATATATATATATATATATATTAAATATATATATATATATATATATATATATATATATATATATATATATATATATATATATATATATATATTTTTTTTATATATATATATATATATATATATATATACATACACACACACACGTGTGTGTGTGTGTGTGTGTGTGTGTTGTGTATGCGTGTATCTAGGATGCATTCCAAGCCTAATACATATTTGATATATGCACAGATTCAATTTTATGTATTTAATTCATATATATATAATATATAATATATATATAATATATATATATATATATATATATATATATATATAATATATATATATATAAAATATATATATATATATATATATATATATATATATATATATATATATATAAAGAGTTTCTTTATATAAAAATACCTATTGACTAACCACATTTCTAACAAATCCAAATCCTACAAAACCAAACCCGGCCCTAATAGGCAACCCCTATGCATGGTCGTCCACCTAAGAGCAGCCCACATATGGTAGAACCCACCAATAAAAGGAAACCACCTTCTATTGTATGTAAACTCATCAAAAAATCATATATATATATATATATATATATATATATATATATATATATATATATATATATATATATATATATATATATATATATATATATATATATATATATCAAAACCCTGAGATTTATTCATATGTAAGGCGCAAAATGCCGAAGCCTTTACAAGTAAGCGCAAAATAAAGGACAACAAAATATAAGGACAGTAGGGCAAACCCCAAACACCGCACTATCCTCATCAGTAGACCAAGGAGTTCCAGAAACCCTCCATGACGTGCTTGCATAGAGTACTGACTTTGTGCATCTATCTGAGAACCTCCCTGATCAGTTAATTAGAAGTATATTGGTGACCCTCGTATCTGAATATGTTGCAGTTCTTCCACATAACTCATATGTTGGTGGCTACAACGATGTGGTCGCCGTGCGAGATGCTACCCCATTTGACTAGAAGATCATTGAAGCTCCCGACATCCTCGTGTAGTCTGCACCGATTGGAGCGGGCGGTCCACACCTGATCTGCCAGATCTCCTAAGTACAGAATGTGTTCGGTATTTTCCTGCTGTCGCTCCGAGCAGCAATGACAAGCTGAAGCTAAACTGAAACCAATGGTGGTGAGAGTGCCATCCATAGGGAGCTTCTTGTGCAACGCTCTCTAAATCAGAAAGGACCATTTTTTTAGGTATACAGGACTGTCAGAAAGGTCTGATGATGGGGGACTGCGCTCCGATACCGCGAACCACACTCATTGTCAAGGCTAGCGAGAAAGTGCCATTTGCCGAGAGAGACCACCTCAGGGCATCCGGGTCCGTTGAAATTTTCAATCCAGCATCAGCCAACGCAACTGCTGCCTCCTTCCCGATCCAATCTCGGGCCTTCTCCCAATTCCAATCTCCCTCGCTACCCCACAGATCATGTATCATACTGTTGGAAGGAGCAATTGAAAGCTTCAGGAGGAGGGCATCCCCGGACCAACGTTCAAGGAATAGGGACAATTTGCCCAAGCCCAGATGAAGCCAAATGAAAGGCTTGGCAAGAAGTCGCCCCTTAAGGATGCAACGCCAATATGTTGAAGACATGTTGTTGAAGCCAGCGATAGCCAGGTGAGTGTGCCTAAAATATCTGGCCATCATGAATCGCATCCAGAGAGTACTGCTCTCTCGGAGCTTCCACCACAACTTCATGGAGTAAGCATCAATGACGTGTGACAGCCTACAGAATCCCATACCACCCTCTGATGTAGGTCTGGCCATGGTGTCCTAACTGGCCCAATGATGCTTGTTTTTGCCATCGCAGTGACCCCATAAGAACTTGCAAAGAGGTTTTTGATGGTATTAAGCACCTTTTTCGGATGGAAGCAGGCGGCTAAGGTGTAAATAGGGATGGACAAAAGGACATGTTGAATCAGAATCATCTTCCCGCTAGGTGATAAGATTGCGTTGTGCCATCCCTCAATTTTATTTCTAATTTTTCTCACCAACTCTTCGTAAATGGCTGTGTTGGACCTTCCGTACACCAGCGGGCACCTAAGGTAAGAGAATGGTGGATACACAACTGAGAAGGAAGTGATATTAGTCAGGGTCGAGGAGTGGTCTCTGTTGGACGCGTGGTGGGTGTAGATAACACTCATATTGGGGTTGATTTGCTGCCCCGAGCAACTAGTTTATCTCTGCAACGTGTTGTGAACCACTTCCACTGACTCGACGTCACCAGAGGAGAAAATGAGGATATTGTCAGCGTAAGCCAGGTGGGTGATGATCAGACATCCGCTGGAGGTATAGAAATGCTAGAATCGGGGGGTTGCAACCATTTTGTTGAGATTTTTGCTAAGAGCTTCCGTGGCTATGATGAAGATAGTAAAATATAAAGGGTCCCCTTGTCTGACTCCTCGACTAGATCTGAAGAGACCCTCTACTTGGCCGTTAACGACCATGGAGAACTACGAATTACTAATCGATCTCGACACAATGTCTATCCAAAACTCCGAGAACCCGAAAGCTCTGAATACCCATATCATGAATTGCGAGTCTAGCCTGTCATACAATTTTTCCATGTTCAGTTTGATAGCAATGCCCCTACCCCTAGACGGTAATTTCATACAGGTGATCATCTCTTGAGTCATCAGGATGTTTTCTAAAATGTTTCGACTACGAACAAAGCCGCTTTGCTCCTCGAAGATAATCTTAGGGAGAAGCACCGACATGCGGTTAGCAATGATCTTCGAGATAATTTTGTTGGTGAAGGTGCACAAGCTCAAAGGAAGGTCCCCGGGTTGTCCTTCTTAGGGATGAGAATCAAGTTGGCACAAGATATCAATCTGGGGTACCTGGCTCCTTGGAAGAAGGCCATAACTGCCTCATAAATATCGTACTTAACGATGTCCCAGCAAGCTCTAAAGAAGACGCCAGTGAAACCATCTGGCCCTGGAGCACTGTGTTCATTCAGGGCCCAAACGACGTATTTAACTTCAAGCACTGAAGAAAGTTGCTGCAACTGAGTATTATCTATGTCTTCAATCAAGCAAGAGATCTTTGCGAAGAATTCCTCGTCCTTGGTGATGACGTCTTTGGTGAACAACCGGGAATAAAAATTCACTGCAGCCGATTGGATATCTCGTTGGTCTTTAAGAATGTTCCCACTCTTGTCTGCGATCTGATGAAGGTTACGCTGTTGTCTATGCCCCTTAACATAGGAGTGAAAGTGTTCAAGTTTCTATCACCCTTGATGTCCAGGTCAGCCTAGCTTTCTGTTTCCACAATTCTGTCTCGACTTTCAGTCGAAACTTCAGTAGCGCTTTAGTGAGGATGAGGGCGGCACGAGCCGCGGAAGATCTGTCAGAGGCGTACAAAATCTTTGCACGAGTGACGTCGTCCTCTGTGGTGCGAACGGCCTGGAAGATATCGCCAAATGCTTCCTTACTCCAGGCAAAGAGGGCTTTTCTGGTGGCTTTCAGCTTGGCCGCCATACGGACAAGAGGGTCGATGTCGTTAGGGATTGTCCAGGTAGCGGCCATGATATTTCTGAATTGAGGATGATGGCTCCAGAAGTCAAGGAAATGAAACTTTTCTTGATCTGATTTGAGTTGCTGGTGATCTCAATGAAGAAAGGGGAGTGATCCGATTTAGTGGTGTTGAGGTGCATAAGGTTGGAGATTATCCCTATATCAGACCACTAAGCATTGATGAGGGCTCGATCAAGGCGGGAATATTAACGTCGGGCGCCTTCCTATATGTTACACCAAGTGAATGCATTGCCAGTGAACTGAAGGGGGGACAGATTGGCAGTAAATATGAAGTCTGAAAAATCTTGCATGGCCTTCAAAAGGGGAGGATGTCCCCCGGACTTCTCGTCTCTGCATGTAACCGCATTAAAGTCACATATGTAGAGCCAAAGGAGGTTGGTGTGATTCAGGTAAGTGTCGCTCAGGACATCCCAAAGCTGTATGCGTTCGGTTATGTCACAGCTACCATGGACGGCGGACAGAAGAGATCGGGACTGGAGCATGGGATGTTCCACCCAACAAGAGAACGTCTGTCTTGAGTCATGGATGATGCCGATCTTCACATCGGCCGCAAAGAGGATCCAGATGTCGTGACATCCAACTACAGCGGAGGTGAAGCCTAACTGTAACTGGATGGATTTGAGTTTCTTATAGGAGATTTTTGGTTCAATAATCACTAAAATGTCAATCATGTGGATTTTCTTGAGACTATTTAATCTTCTCATGGTGGGTTTGTTCGCCAGGCCCCTAACATTCCAAGAAAAGATGTTAAGCATTGAGGTTGTTGGGGAGAGGGGATTTGGTGAGTTTTGCAGCAGACCATGTGGTCATGGTCGTGGACTCTGTATCACTAATTTTCTTTTTCTTTTTGGATGTTTTGGTAGAGTTTGCCACCTTTTCGTCCTCCTTGGTGGTTATGGCTTTAGTTAGTTCAACTGTTTCCTCTATCGGGTGCATGTAGACCTCTCCAACGATTTTTGTTAAAGCACTGAAGCGGCTGTTCGCGCTGGTGAGCCCGGCGTCAATGGCCTATTTGAACCAGGTCACAGGAGCTTGACCAATGATGGCCAGCACATCCGTACTAATGATAGGTGCATTGTGGGGTGTGGAGGGGATAGCAGAGTCATGGTTTGGGGGTCCTCTTTGCTTGTTGATTCCAATTGATTCTCTAGTGTCTGATGTTCCACTTCTGTATCCCTTTTGGGTTCCATGATGATCTTTGTAACCTCTATCCGGTTGGAGGCCCCTGTGTGAACTTCAGTAGAGGAAGTCTCCTATGAGGCATCTGGAAGGGCTGATGCAAGGATGTCGAATTTGTTGGTAAGTTTGATTGCTAGGGATTTGTATGGCATGATAGCTCTGCTAAAGGAGACGAAAGATTAGGAGCAGGGTTCTCCGGCTCTGTCTTTAAACCCAATATGGGAGTTAGGTAGAGGTAGGATCGGAGATTGGTGTGTTATATTTGTCTGTTGAATGGAGACCGCCTTACGAATCACTTTCTTCTTCAAATCCGGGTGCGCCCTGTAACAGTGCTCAGTGGAGTGACCTCTCATATGGCAGTGCTTGCAGAAGATAACGTTGTTATCATAGATAATTTACTAAGTGTACATCTTGTTGCCTAGCGCTATCTGGATATGGTTGGGCAGTTCATTGGACAAATCAAGTTCTAAGCAAATTTTGGCATAATCTGGATATGGTTGGGCAGTTCCTTGGACAAATCAAGTTCCAAGCAAATTTTGGCATAATTTCCCCCGGAGAGGTTACATGTTTCTTCGGCCATGGCCACAAATGTCCCGAGTGAGTTAGCAATTCTCTTCAAAGCTGCTGGGACAAAACATATAAGGGGTAGGTTAGGAAGGGTGACCCAGGCGGAGACTATCGCCTAGTCTTCTTTAGGATTGAAATCTGGGGTCCATTTTACGATTTTCAAGCTGTGGGTGTCTATCCTTCATGTGCCTCTAGTCCAAACGCTCTTGTAGTCGCTTTTAGAGGAAAGATGAAGGAACATGTGTTTAGGATCCATAGGCGCAACCCTGTATCCAGAAGTTAGTCCCCAGCCAGCTATCACTTCCTGTACTTTGGAGAGCTTCAGGCAACCAGAGAAAAATTTGAGGACAAAAGTCTGAGAGAAGGTGGTGGATAAAGAGGAAATTTTATCTTTGGAGAATGGGACCATAATCACTTGACTGTCTATCAATGTAACTACCACTTTTCTAAAATAAGGATAATTTTAAACTTTTGTAAAATTGATCATATTAGTTATAGAATAATAGATTTAAATCATGATAATGACTAATTGGCGAATTTTAGATTATTTTTATAATATTTAAGTGATGTATTGTGATTGTGTCCTATGCTATGAAACCTTAGAACTACTTAGCCTAGAGACTAACCATGGCCATGGAGACCTAACTAATGTGATTAGCACTACAACAAATATGGCCTACAATAGCATGCGCAGAACGCTATAGAAAGCCTTCTATAGCATATTCTGTCTGCTATGATCGCCCACGCTATAGTATGTCTAGACATGTGAACGCTATAACATTATAGCGTTCATGAATGCTGTAGAAGGTTTATAGCGTTCGTGTATGCTGTTGATGGTTTATAGCGTTTATGAATGCTGTAAATACTTTATAGCATTCTAGAACGCTGTAGATAGTTTATAGCGTTCGTGAGTGCTGTGGATTTCTTATAGCGTTTATGAATGCTGTGAATTTTTTATAGCGTTTGTGAATGCTGTGGATGATTTATAACGTTTCATGAATGGTTTGATTTATTATAGCGTTCATCATATGCTATCGTGGTAGCAGCAATTTAGACGTTTTGAGTGCTATAAACCTGCTAAAGAATTTCATATTATTTCATATCTGCTACAGAATTTCATATTTCATAACCTGTTTTGTATCACATATAAATAACAATAATCGCAAACAATTTCAATCGCAACTTGTATTTTGATCAATCAAGATATAGTAAAGATTTGCCAAAAAATGAAATGTTTCATTAGAACATTCAAGATATACAAAAAGTAGTAGTCATTAAAACATTCAAGATGTAAAAAAAGTAGTTGTACGCCAAAATAAACCATTCCATTTACAAAGTATCTGTAGTCCAAAATAAATCATTCCATTTACAAATATCTGTAGGCCCAAAAATAGCTCAATCGCCTCTTTCCTTCTAGCAGCTATCCACAACCATCAAAAACATATACGCCAACCTACACAAAATTGAGAAAAAAACACATTTTGATATAAAAATAAGATAGAAATATTTGACACCATGAAAACACATTATGACATAAATAACCATGAACATAACTTTTACTGGTTCCTATATTTTCTCCATGATTGTATAATTCTCACATATTTGTTAGTTTCCCTGAAATTCATACTAATGAGTCAGATGCTAATTCAGATATTAGCACAAGATGACTGGAAACATATCAAGAATTATTCACAATATTTAGTTATTATGGATAACAAGAAAAGTATCACACAGGTCCTTATTAGGAATAGGTCTTTCATGTTTTTTGTCACTCTCCAGTTTCATTAACAGTTCACATGTTCAGTTTATGATTTTTATTTCTCACCCATACTATTTAGATGATATTCTTCAGTTTCACTTGTAATACCTTCTCTAACTTGTTTCATCTGTACAGGATGCTGCAAGAGTTATAAAGGCTATGATCCAGACTAAACTTGATTCAATTAACTTCAAAGTCATGGTACTCTCAAAGAAACCAAAGTTTAGTTCCGAAGTTTTGGTGAGTATTACAATCTGTATTTGCTATAGGCTCTATATCAGGAAAATGCTCGAGTTTGGGGACACAGGATCTAATTAGTGTACTATCTATTTGGTTCACAAAATTATGATCATGGCTCGTCTCAAAATTGTAATAATTGCTATTGACTGCTCAGCCAGGTTTGAGACAGGCTCGATAAAAGCTCCTTAGAAGGACTGTAAATGAACAATCATCTTGTGTGATAGGCTCGAAAAAAACTCGAGTGACGAAGCTAGATGAGTACTCAATTCGGCTTCATTCTATTAGCTCGACTGTAACCGTAAATAGAGCCAGATGGGCACATTGTATATGTATTTTTTTCTTTTTGAAAAAAAGAAGCTATCTCAGCTCATCACATTTTATCCAAAATTTAAATTGCTAATGATAATTTAAATGCAAAATAACCCAACTTAGGGTGTGATGGGGTTTCTCTCTACTTTCACACACAGAGGTGGTTATTTTATGTAGTTTGTAATGAAGAATTTTTTTAACTTTTCCTCTAGTGGGTAACTGGAGTAAAAAAAGTTACCTTATGATTAATGTTGTCCAACTGATGGTGTAGAAGGTAGAGGTAACTGGACTTCATGATACTAAAGGAATGTAATTAGGCCTTCATGGGCTGCGATTGACACGAACCCGAACATGCGTCGAGCATCTTCCTCCTACATGTATGACAATTTGTAGCATCTCGACTCGCAAAAGCATATCAAGCATTCACTTGGTGTAAAAAAAAAGAACTTTATAACTTCACTATTACTAAAATCAAACTCACACACTAGCAAAATAAGTGTTGTCTTCGATTCAAATAAAGTAAATAAAATGAGGAACTGTAATTCCTTCAAAAGTTCACATATCGACTATGATTCTAAATAGAGATCATTATGTGCTTCATAACAGCCAATATGTAGTGTAAGCTATTTAGAAATCAATTTTTGGGTGATAACTGTACTTATTTTTAAGGGATCATCTGACAGCATAAACCCTATAGAGTTTATGCGAAACAAGGGTAAGGGTCCTACATTCATGTTGTTTCTAGAAAACCCATGGCTGTTCGATACGCCCTGCCAACTCGTGTTTACCAATAGATGCCCCTTACCCTAGTGCTATACTATATATAGAACACTATAGTGATATAACAAGAAATTCTTGAGAACATCTCTGTGCTGTTTTCAAGTCTGTGAAACAAAGGAAAATGCATTTTCATATTAAGTTCAGTTGGATCTTGAATGCATACATGAACTGTTAAAGGTAAAGCAACTATGAGAGACGAGTTTAGATTTACCATTCCTTGATCCATGCAAGTTTGAAATTGCATTATCCGTTTCTCCACTTCCACGACAAGAAGCCTCCTCTGGATACGAGCAACTCTACCTCTACCTTCTGCACCTTTGTCCTGAATCTAAACCAAAATTAAGTTCATAGATTGAAGTTAACATAAAAGTTAAGAACTGAAGGAATGATGAGGAGTCCGGGTACCCACTAGAGGAATGTAATTAGGCCTTCATGGGCTGCGATTGACATGGTGTTGTTCTCTGATAAGTTCCAGAGATGCATATACTGCAATATTTTGCAAACGAAACAAACTACAATCAGAAGAGATTTTTATCATAATAACAAGAAGCAAAGGCACAAAATAATGTAAGGAATGGAGTACCATACCATTGCATTCCTCGATCACATTTCCGGTGACATTCATTAATCCGGAAGAGGAGGGCACCACCAAACCGTAGAAAAGACGCCGTTAGAAGGAACTTACTTTAAAACTTCAACAAGTTTAGGAACATGGATAAGGAATTAAATGCTATCTCTTGCTTTCAGTGAACAGAATAATAGAATAAAACATGCAAGAAGGGTACAATTACGAACTATGTACAATTACTGTAAACATACCATCGAGAACTAAAATATTATGTTTCGTAGGTGCTTGCTTGGCCCATGAAACTAACTTGGACTTGTTAGGGTGCCGTTCCTGGCATCCTGCCTTAAAAAGCATCAATCTTCACAAATATTTTTTCATTATTATGAAAATGTATATACATAAAGCCCCCTCTTCATTAAGTAGGACTTGATTAAAAGTGATGTAAGTTAAGGATATGAAACTTCTTCTTTTTTTACTTTTCTAGACTGATTCCCAGCTAACATGACAATTTAAAAGAATATACAACTCCAAGCAGGAAACATAGGGAACATATATAGAGAAGTAGACAATTGAACTGAATTAATAAGAATCAACATTCCACACCTTAATTCAATGACTAGTATCAGTCTTGATATGCATTGTTGGCCTACAACTTATTTTCTCGTTGAATACCTGGATATAATGCTTCACAAACATGATATCAAAGCCCTAATACACAAGCAACTAAAATACATATATGTTGTTAGTAATGTTGATTGAGGGAGAGAGAGAGAGAGAAGAGCAAGAAACAAATGATATCTTCGAAATCCAATAAATGGATAGATGAATATAGTAGAATTATTTCATTTTTTTCTTCCTTTAGCGTCTTTTAAATGCAACTAAACTTGTATTTACATTTCTGATAATGCATGCCATACATAAATGGAAAAATTAACAGGATATTGAATAATATTAATCTATCTGAATCTTTATTTTGTGGGGATCTTCCTCACCGGCCATTCAGCCATTCACATTTAGTGTTACTTTCTGATAGTATTCAATCAAGGACTTCCTTCTGGGGATAGCTTACAGGTAGAATTATGTCCTTGTTTGTAGTAATTGAGAGGAAAATTAATATTTGGATAGGGAACTAGTCTAGGTGTTTAATTACATTACTACAAGAATCATATAGAGATAATCAATTCGCTAAGCATGTCCTTAAAGTACATATTAGGCACCTCATAATCGCTACATGATGTTAGTTTGACTTGTTATGTGCAAAAACATGAGTTGTTATGGACTGAAAATGCTAGTCAAAAGCATATATTTTACTACAGACCATAGCGAGAATTGTTAAGATATTCATAAATGACCTACTTATTATAGTTGTGCCAGCCACACCAATCAATTACTGACACCCAATTTGGTGCTGGTGCTGATATATAGGGGGACCCAGGCACGAGACGAGCACTGGTTAACATCAGCTGGTATCAGGCATACAAAGTGGCCCTTAACTTGCAAGGTATTTCCTATATACTTGGGAGTTGGGACCAATATTTCAGAGGAGTGGAAGCGATTGCCAAAGACACGGAAGAGTAGAACAATATATACACTTGTTAAAGAATGCAAGTAGGAAAAAATTGATTAGGGAGCCATCAAGTTGGTAAATTATTGATATCTATAAATATCAGATAGTAAAATATAAGGTAAGTGCTGGGTATCATAATGTGAAAAGTCGTGTGGAATATGTCTCCGCATTGAAGGTTGAAGGTGATTGATAATATATTCATGGTATAGTCCTGGCCATATGTAATGTGTAATCACTTTCTTAGTGATGATGGTAAAGTTCGACAACAGGTCTCCTTCCTCATTTGGGTCTCGCTTTTGCTCATGGAGCTCGTAGATTTTACTCGAACTTGAAAGCCAGACAAGAAGCTTGGGGTGTAGTATGGATATCAACTTGATTAGGATCTTATGTCTCTTTCGGCTTCCATAAGAGTTTCAAATTCCAAATTGTAGCACATGCATATGGCAAGCAAATTGTATTAATAAGAACAAATGATTGTACAACTATACTAGCCATATTGGTATACATTATTGAGAAAGATATTATGTGGGGGCTCATTTCAGACTCTGAAGGACAAGGACAACACTAGGCTATCCTAAGTTAGAATTGGATATTTCCTTCGTGACTAGCATAGAACTTGAAGATATATGCTGAAAGGAACATCCCAATGTCGATCGAGTTATCTCATGTCTTTTAAAGCAAGAGATTTTTTTTCTATAGTAGGACATAAAAATAGGTGACAAATTTGTGTCGACATGTCTAAAACGTTGTCTTGTTGAATCCGTGTCCGTACAACATAGGTATATGTCAATAATAATTTTAGAGATGTCCACCAAGAACTGGAATTTTAATGGTCATAACAGTTCAGTTTTGCCCAACTTACTGAACTTTATACCAATTTAGGAAAACTGCTTTCTTCGAACCAATCTCAAAGACCATAACGAGTCATAATGGATTGGTGTAAATTAAAAGCATTATTTTTTCAACAAAAAAAATTCTAATTTAAGAAAGAAAAATGGAGGAAGACCTAGATTAATTTGGCGCGAGCAGTAGTCATGCCGGTACTTCTTGACCAGCGCCTCCACCTCCTCCGCCGTCAGCGGACTCCCCATCACGTCCTCCTTCTCCTCATCCATCCTCTTCGTCCCCTTGGCTGCGGCCGAGACCCCGTTCCACTCCCGGTCCAGCCGGTCAGGGTCGAACGGCGAGAACCGGGGGGGGCTCCCTGAACCCGATCGGTGCCACCGAGGGATCGGACTCCGAATAGGAGTACCAGAAGTCGAACGGGAGGTCCGATTGAACGAGGCCACCTTCGTCATCATCTTCGCTTTCGGAGGTGGGGTTAGGGTTTTGTTAGGGTTAGGGTTTGGAGGTTTTCGGATTGGAAAGAATGGCGGGTCGTAGGGGTCGGGGAGGGGTTTGGAGTAAAAAAGTTGGGAAGGATTCAGACAGCTAAGGAGAGAGAAAGGGAAAGTAAAAAGTGAGACCAAGAAAAAAAATGAGTAAAGGGGGAAGGAAAACCTTCTCACCCCTCTGCTTCAGCGCCTAATTTTTTGTTGTGGGCGGTAAAATGAAAATTTTGGGGGCAGAAGCGGGCTGAAAGTAAAGAAGAAGTGGGGAATGAGTTTCTGAACAATACTTTTCAAATGATATATTTATTATATAAAGAAGACGAATTTTGTAAATTTATATGCTTTCATGCCAGTCTATTTTTTTATCATGTAAAATAAAAATCTAAGCTGCTTCTCCTAGGATTCGAACATGAGATCTGCTTTGACATACAAACATATAAATGTTATACATTCTACAGCATTCAAGAAACACTATAAATAGATATTTTTATAACACTGCAGAAAGAACGTTATTATTGATAACATTCTATAGCGGGGACACTTGAACGCTATAGAAAAATTGCTATTGTAGGCCATATTTGTTGTAGTGTAGGTTAGCTAATTACCACTTTTTAGCCTAAGGATATTTTGGTCATTTGTGACATTTGAATTAATTTGAATTTTGATTAATTAATAATGTGCTAATTAATGTGTTAGGCCTTAACCTAGAATTGCCCTAATCTAGATATTGATCATGAGCCTAGATATTTGATTAATAGCTTCCAACTAAATGACAAGGTTAGTAATATCTAGATATTAAGCCCAAGGAGATATTTTAGCTAGAAACCCTAATTTACTTTGGGCCTTTGCTAGAAAGCCTTGATTTCAACCTAAAGGAAGCCCTTAAACACAATTGAACCTAACCCTAACCCTAGGCTACCCCTTGGCCGACCACAAGGCATCCCCCTCCCCTATATAACATCATGTTAACCCCCTCTTGCCTCTTTCATTACACACATAAACACTAATTTGTGTTCTTCCCCAAATTTACCCCTTTATCCAAATTAACTCCAAATTGAGCCCAATCAATCGCAACACACTCCCCTAGTGTAGAAGAGGTCTCTAGTGGCTAGCTAGCAAGGATTGGGAGCAATTTAACCATTGGAGCTTGGTAAGATCTAGATATAAGTCTTTTCATTGAGATTCCAACTTTCAATAGGTAATGACCTCTAAACCTATTAATTTCCTGATTTCTCTCCATAGATGCATTCATTTAGGATCCCCCTAGCCCTAGGCTGAGTTTGGGTTCGATTCGTATCCATTTGGTATGCGTATCTTAGGAGTATCGGAGTGTTGTGTAAAGTGTTTGGTGAAATACCACATAGAAATTAATATTCATAATTTTCAAAACTAATTATACGAATTTGTAGCTAATACTATGTAGATTACTATTCTTCATGACTGAGTGGGTTTTAGGAAGTTTTTGTGGCAGTTTTGGACACAGGGACACGTGCACGAGTGTAACACTCCAGCCCCAATGTATGTAGGACTAGGAATACGTACATGCCAGCTGTATGTATACACAGACTACTCCAATATATAGAATCTACATATACACACATAAGCTGTAATAAAGAGCTCCAGCTCATAACAATATAACATGGTCACAGGCAGTATCTATATCTCATCCACAATGACAAATAAAAGGAATGACTAATCAAATGTCTCAACTGAATATAATATAAAATAGAATATCCATCGGGTGGAGACAAAATCTACTACCGACCTAATGAAAGAAATCAACTGAAATAAACAGAAGAAAGAGTAGCAACTACATAGTCCATCAACTAGAAAAAAAATCAAATAAGCTCCGCGAGTGAGCCCTACTCGGCTGCGAAGGAAGAGTCAAGTCCGAAACCGTACTCCTCAGGATACTGCTCGTCGTCCATACCTGGAGAGATCACCAGGTCCTCAGAGGGACGTAACAAGATACATAAAAATATGCTACAATAACTGAAACATAAACAACAACTGGGCTACCTAACCATCTATGTGAAAAATGTACTTTGAAGACAACGTTCCACACAGGGGCCTTCCGAAGATAGAGGCACGGCGCGTTAGCATTTCAGCCGAGACACAAGTGGCATCTAGAGAAAAGTAAATAAGTGAACGGCATACTAGCTCTCGGTGAGTCACTAACGGCAGCTAGAGAAAAAAAAATGCACGGCCCATTAGCACTCAACTGAGTCACTAAGGGCATCTAGAGGAAAGTAAACGAGTGAAAGCCCCTACGCCTAATAGATGTCTCCTCCCATTCCATGCACTACACGTGTTGTATCCACATCACGACATTCCTAATAACTGCTAAGTCTTTTAGACATCTATAACTATTAGCAATTATTGCTTATCGTACGGCATGTGCGCACCGATGGCCAGTCGATACATACGTCCGAGATCTACAAGAGACTCGTGACTCATGTACACAAGTGTCAGGGACAATGAAGCATAGAAATGCTTCATACACATGAGGTCATCTCTTAACTCTAGGTCGATATGCATAAATAAAGAAAAGAAACGAAAAGAACGACTAATATAGTCGCTTGTACCCAAGTGTGACTTAGACGCGTAGTTTAAACAAATGAATAGAAAATAAATAAGTAAACATACTAAAATAAATATGCATAATCAGAAATCATAGCAAGGTATACTTGCCTGGTGGTTGGAAGGTGTTTTGACGACGTCCAGTAGATGAAATCAGCAAGTGAGAAGAAGCTACAAGAGTGGAACCTCCGCAAACGTTCCCGGATGCTGAAACAAACATC